>CM039135.1:15374091-15591087 GCA_022036555.1 Microstegium vimineum | reverse complement strand
CCCATGTTTGGTTTTGGTTAATTGATGAAACCTATGGACTAACCCTATTGCTAAGTGCACTATCAAGATAGGGTAATCCACCTTGACACATGGAGCCTAAAGGATGATCATGATGGATCAAGTACTCCATGGACAAGGAAAAGATGGATTGGAAATGGCTAAAGGCAAAGGTATATTCATAGGGCCATTTTCGGTTTAGTGATCAAGACACTATAGAGAGTGTGATCACATTTAGGATAGATAGCAGTACTATCAAGAAGGGAAAACTCGTGTCGATTGCGGTTATCATGATCCACTAGTTCATTTGCATTGCATATCTAAAATGAACCTAAGTGACACAAGAATTGAAATAAAATCCAAGAAAATATATTGTAAAGGCTAACATAGGGTAAAATGTTTGGAAGACATGGTGTTAGCATATGGAAGCTTGGAGAAGAAGAAGCAACTCGTTTGGTCAAAGAAAAGTGGTCCGGATACAAGGTCCGGACGCTGGGGTAGCTCGGTCCGGACAAACACAGATCCGTCCGGTAGCTTACCCTAGCTCGGCTGGCAGCACACAGGAGGTCCGAACGTAGATGTATGTCTAGACGCTGGACTCCGGACGCATCGTCCGGAGGTTGGAGCTCTTTGTACTCTGTTGAAGGCCTCCGGACACTAAGGGTCGTCCGAACACAGGACTCCGGACAAGCGTCCGAGCAGATGGTGCTCTCTGGACTCATTCTATAGAGGGTCCGGACGCAAGGCGCGATGGTCCGGACCCCCAACTGTTCACTATGTCTGGAGACACGTGGGCGACTCAGGCGAAGGCGCGAAGAAACTGGTTCAAATCACAGAGGGTCCGGACGCATGGAAAATGGTCCAGACCCCCTACTTGCGAGCGTCCGGAGCTCCCCAGAAAGCTGTGTTCAAGGGGCAAAATGGCTAGTTGTTTGAGGGTGGCTATAAATTTGTTTTGGCCGGCTCCTAGGGCCATCTCTTGCACCTCCCATTCATTCTCACTCATTATGCTTGCTTAAGAAAGCTCCCAACTCATCTCTCTTTGCTTCCATTGCATTCTTGTGAGAGTTTGAGTGAACCAAGTGCTTTGATCATTGCATTGCATCTTAGTGGCACTTGGTCATCGTCATCGACGCGGGATTTCTTGTTATTCTTGGTGTTTGCCAACACCTAGACGGCTTGGGTGATTGAGGAAGCTTCAGCGCGTGTTGGTGATTGTTCGCAGCCGGCTTCGACGACTTGTGAGAGAGCTTGTACCCACCTCAGTGGAGCGCCAAAGGGTAACTCTAGTGGATTGCTCGTGTCATTGAGTTACTCTCATTTGGGTGGATTCTTGTGGTGCTTGGGTAGTGGGCTAGGCTTGTGATTTCCTATTAGCCACCGAATCACCATTTGAGTAGTCGACACAACGGGAATTAGCTTGGTGGCAACCAAGTGAACCTCGGGAGAAAAATCATTGTGTCAATCTTGTCTCTCGGCTACTCTTGGTGATCTTATTATGATTGGTATTCACATTGGTATATTCTCTTCACAAGGCATTGGTATAACAATCACCTTCCTCCTTGTATTTACATTCTTTCATATCTTTCTTAGTTAGCTCTCTAGCTAGTTTGTTAGCTTAGCGTGTTAGTTGTTCTTGCAAGCTCAAGTTAAGTGCCTTAGGTTCTTGCTATTGTTTGATAGACACTTAATCAACTAGAATTGCTTGGATAGGTGGCTTTGCACCCCTAGTAGAGCTAGAGCAAAAAGCTTCGCTTAATTGTTATCTAACCTTTGCTCTAGTGGTTTGTAGATTTTTTTATTAGGCTATTCACCCCCCTCTAGCCATCTAGGACCTTTCAACAAGTCAACGACGAGGGCAGTCCCCGAGACTGCAGTCAGCGACGCGGAGCGACAAGGTCGGCATGAGTCATGACGAGTTGGTGACGAAGTCGGCGTGAGCCATGACGAGGAGGGACGAAGTCCGCGTAAGCCATGACGAGTTGACGAGGAGGAGCGATGAGGTCAGCGTGACCAATGATGAGGAGCGATGAGGTTAGTCCTCGAGACTGTAGTCAGTGATGAGGAGCGACAAGGTCGGCGTGAGTCGTGACGAGTTGACGACAAGGAGCGACGACGTCGGCATGAGCCATGAATAGGAGCGACAAAGTTGGCGTAAGCCATGACGAGTTGATGACTAGGGAAGTCCTCGAGACTGTAGTCAGTGACGAGATGAGGTTAGCATGAGTCGTGACGAGTTGGCGATGAAGTCGGCATGAGTCGTGACGGGGAGCGACGAAGTCGGCATAAGCCGTAATGATTTGACGACAAGGAGCGACGAGGTTGGCGTGAGCCATGACGAGGAGCGACAAGGTTAGTCCCGAGACTGTAGTCGGTGACGAGGAGTGACAAGGTTGGCGTGAGTGGTGACGAGTTGACGACAAGGAGCAACGAGGTCGGCATGAGCCATGACGAGGAGCGACGAAGTCGGCATAAGCCGTGATGAGTCGATGTCGAGGGCAGTCCCCAAGACTATAGTTGGTGACAAGGAGTGACGAGCTCGGCATGAGCTGTGACGAGTTGGTGACAAAGTCAGCGTAAGCCGTGACGAGTCGACGACGAGGGTAGTCCCTGAGACTGTAGACGGTGACGAGGAGCGATGAGGTCGGCATGAGCCGTGACGAGTTGGTGACGAAGTTGGCGTAAGCCATGACGAGTTGACGATGAGGAGCAACGAGGTCGGCGTGAGCCATGAGGAGGAGCGATGAGGTCAATCCACGAGACTGTAGTCGACGACGAGGAGCGATGAGGTTGACATGAGCCGTGGCGAGTTGACGACAAGGAGCGACGAGGTCGGCATGAGCCATGACGAGTTGACAATGAAGTCAGCGTGATCCGTGATGAGTCGACGATGAGGGTAGTCCCAGAGATTGTAGTCGGCGACGAGGAGCAACGAGGTCGGCATGAGCCGTGACGAGTTGGCGACAAAGTCGGCGTGAGCCGTCACGATTCGGTGACGAGGGACGATGAGGTCGGCATGAGCCGTGACGATGAGCGACGAAGTCGGCATAAGCCGTGACAAGTCGACGACGAGGGCAGTCCCCGAGACTATAGTCGGCGACGAGGAGCGACGAGGTCGGCATGAGCCATGACGAGTTGGCGACGAAGTCAGCGTGAGCCGTGACGAGAAGTGACGAAGTCGATGTAAGCTATGACAAGTTGAAGATGAGGAGCGACGCGATCAGCATGAGTCGTGACAAGGAGTGTTGATGGCTCTTAACACTTAAATATAGCCATCAACTATTGCATAAAATGATCAGAAATAAACTACAAAGTACAGTTGTAGGGTTTGATTCTGACGAGTTCCACGAGTTTTGGTGTTCTCACTTGTTTTGCAGGACATTCAAGTTTTACTATATAAAAGTACCTCAAATAAGGAATTGGAGTACACCATTGTGAAGAGCTCGTCGAGCCCATCGAAATGGACCTAGCACTTACTATATTTGGAGCCCCGATGAGAAAGATATCAACATCGCAAACGAATTCAACTTGGGTGCAATCTAGAACATACCGGAACCATCACCCACCATATTTTGAGGGACTAAATTTCTAGAATCTCATAGCTTTGGTAAATCTATATTTTCCAGGGACTATTCCAGAGAATCGTAAAGAAGATCTAATTATCAGAATAATTATCGGAATATTCCCACGGTGGGATATTTTCCATTGGACTCAGGAAGGACCCAGAAGACACCCGAAGGAAGCGGGGCCCAAAAGGCGGAGATGGGGTGCTGGTCGGCCCCACCCCATGCTGGCTGGCCTGGCCCTAGGCCCACTCGGCGCCTTCTGGAAGCTTCCTCCACCGCCTCCTAGGATGCATCTTGACCGTGTTTCAAAGTCGGTTTGATCTGAGGGCTATCATTGATCCCACCAGGCTATAAATAGAGGGACAGACCACCCTCTCTAGGGCATCTCATCTCATTATTCTTCTCCAGAGCAAAAGCTAGGATTTCAATTATAAGTAGAGAAGGAGAGAGGTCCCTCTAGTTGTCTAGATCTAGTTCTTTTAGTTATAGTTCATCTAGTTGTAATTAGTGGTGAGAGAGAGAGGAGGAGGAGAAAGCTAGGAGGAACCGGATCTGTCAGATCGTCCTCAACATTGTACTTTTGTAGCATCTGGTTCGGAGCAATCTCCAGGTTCTTCATTTATTATTTCTAAGTATCTTATTTCAGTTCTTACTTTATTCTATTTACGGGATCTCCGCTCGTATTGAGTGCTCTAGTCTTCGCGGAGCTAGAGTAGTAATTAAAAGGTTAGGCGTCGTTCCTAGTCTTGCAATTACCTGAGTTTGCGCCCAATCCCACGGATAGTTGTGGTAGCCCCAGAGGTGATAGCTCTGTAAGGCCTTTGTAGTCCACCACGTTCTGGTTGGTGTTTCGTAGAGCTTTTGGCAGCCTCTCCCGACTACCTTTTTCCCAGCCTTTATCGAGAGTCGGGAAGGTACTATTACTCCAGAGTAGGTATAGTATCGTGGGCCTTTGATTAGATAGAACCCCTTAGAAAACTCTAAAACCTCTCTTTACCTAGTTATCATTATTTATCTAGTTATCATTATTTACCTAGTTATCAATCTCTACCCATTTATCTTATCTACCACCAAAATAATATATCTATCCTTGGACGTTCTTAGTTCTTTTCTAGTTCACTTCGCGTTCCCCGTGGAAATCGATACCCTTGGAATACTCTCGGGTGAAAGCTACAGCGGTATCTGTGCGCTTGCGAATTTATCTATGTGCGTTAAGAAATACCAACAAGCTTTCTGGCGCCATTGCCGGGGAACGGTAGTTGGACTAGTTTCGAACTGAGTTCATCTGTTGACCTTTTTTCTTATTCCTTTTTACCATCTTTCTCACCTTACCACATTCATAAATACTCTACTCCAAAGGGCGACTTGTTGGAGATTCCACCATCTTCACACCCCATTCTTATAAATGGCTATGAGCTTCGTCCTGCTTGTATAGCCATGGTTTGGGAGCAATCTTTCTCTAGCCTTGGTTTAGTTTTAACTCCTTTTAAAAATATGAAGCAACCAAGTATAGAGGAGGCCCCAAATGAGACCAATCCAAGTGGAATTTGGAACACCCATTTAGAATCAACCATAGAGATTGGAGAGGAAGATGACATCTATGAGCATGGAATATACTCCATACCCATATCATTAAATCCATGTTCATATGAGACATCTCCCATACCCATTGGTCTCTCTATCATTACCACACATGACATCTCCAACACCCTAACACTTTATGTTTACAAAAACTTTAAAAGGGTGGTTGTTGATGCATATGTTTATCATAAATATTGTAGATCTTGTTGTATAAATCTTGAGATAGGTAATAGAAGGGAAACCTTCACACTAAAACACATCTTGAAAGGTTTCCCAAGGACAAGCTTAGTGTCCTAAAACAAGCACCTCTGAGATCCTAACACAAGTGTTCACCTTTTTATTGCCTACCCTTGTAAAGCGAGCATAGAAATATATGATTATATTCCTTTGGGTATTTTTGTCACTAACCTTTCCAGGTATAGAGCAGAAAGAATGAAGGAATGACAAACATAAGGTATGTCCAAACATCATCATGCAACATTGAATTTCATTCATCCAATCTTTATTTTTACAAAATTCAAGCTTGGAGGATAACCCAGTGTTGGTATTTCTTATTACTATTGGATAAATCCACAAGCTCACAAATTATACCATTGTAGCACTTCACCTAGGAGTAAGGATGAAACTGTACGGATATTTATTCGACCGTCCATCCGACCGAATTCGTTTAGAGGAGTTTAGACTTGTCCGTATCCGAGTCCGAAGATGAACATCTGATACCGTATCCGTATCCAAATACTAAAATTGGTATATTTATGATGTCGATATCTAATCGTATTCTATCTGATATTTTTGATACTATTCGTATTCAAATCCGAACAGAAATATGAAAAAATACAATATCAGCGATATCCGTTCGTATCTGATCCATTTTCATCCTTACCTAGGAGTATTCCAAGGTATCCTAATTTATATTTTCCCAAGGGAAAGCAGAGCTAGAAATGATAATTAGAGAGAGATCCTAGAGAGCACCTCAACTTAGTATCAACTAGTATAGGGGGGTAATCGAATAAAGTGATAGGAAGGGTGATGGATGAAATAAACCAAGGTAAAAGATAACTTAAATATAACTAGTTAGTATAGCTAGGTGGGAGGACAACGAGAGATATTATGACTCCTATGTAATTCACTCTTACTTCAATATACTTAGCCAATTAATTAGTCTAAACACTATAGTTTGTCTCCTCAATACAAGTATGCTAGGCGAGAGGATAGATCAGTAGGAGGGCAAAACTCCTACCGGACTACGCTCTCTTTTTATGGGGGCCTTACCTTTTAAGAACTTGCCTAAGAACACGTGGTGGAATACAAAGACTAGACAAGGATGTCACTCTCTTGCTAGCTACCACAAACAATTTGTGCAACAAGCGGTAACCAAGGATAAGATGATTTATAAGCACCACGCTTACACACAACTTACTACTTTGACTATGATTTATAACCAAAGCACCCTATGACAGGCAATGATCGCATACAGGAAAGGCCACAAGGATCACAGACTATTGATGTAAAGGCTAGTAATAAGAAAAATCATATAACAAGACTATAACAAGTATAGTAATGCTCAAAGTAAAGACTAAGTAAGTAGAGGAAAAGTAATATATTGAATAAAGTAAAGTCTTACAAAGAAGGAAAGATAAAAGAGTTATACCAGACTTTCCAGAAGATGACTCTAGAAATCTCGAGCGCAACTCAACTCAACTCTAACTCCCACTCTAGACTAACTACTAGAACAATCTAAGGAATAGAGCTTGTAGGCTTCTTCACCATGTATGAAGAGGGGGGTGTGAGCCTCTATTTATAGTGGGAGGTGGAGTAGGGGCGACTCCACTACCACGCCATCGATCCAGGAGGCTTCAACTCTCCACCCTTGGATCCACCGCCTCTAAACCGACTTAGAGTGGATGGTCTTGATCTTCAACATGTTTTTAATGTGTAGGGAGTCACCAGGCATAGCAGGGGGGCATAGGGGGGTATTGGCCGACCCCCCTATGGTAGGTGGGACCTGCCCCCGAGCTTCTAGACGATGCCCCACTCGTTAGGGACCAAGTGGGGGGGGTGATACCCCCTGTAGGGTATCGACCGACCCCCTCATAGGGTCTCTGGCCCACCTCGGTCTTCTAGATGGTGGTCCCACTTGTCATGTGAGTTGGTTGTTTGTTCTAAGATAATTGTCACGTTGATTTCCTTGATGTGGACCCATGGATCCATGTGAGGTGCATTTGAGCCGTTGGGAGGAAGCACAAGTTGATCCAAGGGTTGAGGATCACTTGGGGGTGCTTCTCCTAGATCATGGCTAGAGTAGAGAGGTTGGTGGGCCCATCATGGGGTCGGATAACCTACTATGTGGGTCCCACTGGCCCTCCTTGCTCCATTTCTTTTATTTCTGCATCAAATACTTCATGGACATGTGGAACTTGTTATTTTATAAAATATGTTCATGATGTGATTGTCTATCCTTGAGCCTGAGGTTGTTGACACTATTTTGGATATATAAAAGTGTGTCATTCTTGGTGTCAACACCCACCATAAAAATATCTTTTGCCATGTTGCTATATTAATTAGGTTGTTTGTACTTTTAAAGGCATGCTCAAACTACTAAATTGCTAATCGTGCTCTTTCATCTTCACTTGAGTAAATCTCTCTAATACTTTCATGCTACCTTTGTTTGCTATACGTATGTTTAGATTTTGATGTATTTTCATATATCTTTTAAATTATGCATGATGCTTAGTTTAAATCAAAGGTATTTTGATTTTACTTCTAAAGGCTTTTAAATTAAGCGTGGTGCTTAGGTTAAAATGTCTTCCTACATTAATCTAGACGTGTCTAGGTTGATTTTTGGACCGATAGTATACTAGAATAGATATTGGATATTTTGTTGAACTAACCCCTGCAGAAAAACTTTCGATATCAAAAAGGGAAGTCCTAAGATGAGCTCACACTAGAGATGAAGAGAGATACATGAACTTCAACAACTTTCACAAGAGAGACGCAACTAATTCATCAAGGATAGATGAATTCCATGGAGCAAGGAGAAGACAAAGAACAAAATCAACCCACTCAATCCATGGAATAGGGTGAACAAAACTTCAAGACAAGACCATCAGAGATGTCAAGATCAGAAGAACAAGGATGAGAAAGGACTGGAACAAGGAGACAAGCCGTTAATGCACAACCAGTTGATCAAGGGAACCTTTTGTGAGGGTTAGGATGCCATCATTCTTCAAAACAAAGGTAAAGGTAAGTAAGCATCACTCTAAAAACTTTTCTTTGATTCTGGTATTCACATAAATATCTATTTATCTAAACATGTTTAAGCTGCAACTTTATTTCTAACCTGATTAACTAAACATGTTCATTCTTTAAAGCTTGATCCTAGTACCATTTCTTGATCTCACAGTCTTAACCGTATATACTAAAATGTTGCACATCCAACCTTGGAAGATGATAATCTTAATCATATAAAAATACATTATCCATAGATAATCTTTCCATGTGTTATAGCAATCTGATTAGTCATGTGTTGTTGAAATACTACATTCATGCTCATCCTCTGATCTTATCACACATGTCTTGGTTGAATAAAATATAAGAACATCAATTCAATTTTGCTCAATATTTTTAGGTTAGAGATGAATGAATAAACTTTTGGTTCTGTTGGTGTTTTTCCACCAATAGAGCCTATGCACTTGATCTCTTCCTTGTTTCTATGAGCCAGACACTTCTTCACCACACTATCAAGAGCATGGGTGGATGACACCCTAGCAATGAAGAAAAGACATCCAGGGAGACCTATCATCCTAATCTCATTGGAGCTTACACTTTTGAAGAAGCTGTCTGTGACCTTGGGAAATAGATGTCGTACATCTACGAGGATACAACTGCAACAACAAACATCCAAATCCTCATTAGGATTGGACCACACTCCTAAAAGATGTTTGAACCATAGAGAGGTCCGGATCGACGGACCTAAATCTCCGAACCTTAGCCGAAAGGTAAACTCGGTAAGTTATATGCATATTTGTTTTCCTATGCATTGCATTAGTTGCACTCTAGCATATTTACTTTCCATAAGTATATCTAACATTATTTATATATCATCCTTAGTATAATCCATTGCATAACCATCTTAATCATAACATATCCATATTATTGCATTGCATTATAAAAAGAAAAACCTTTAAGCCCCATGTGAATAAGTCTTTCAACTATTTACTGTGGAGGCATAAAAAATATTGCATGAGTCGTTTTCATATAAAATTGAAAATCTAAAAATATATTCTGCAAAGCTCTAGGCAATCAAGACATAAATGGTTTACCGCTAACGCTTAATCTGTTCCACGAGCTTTGTTGTCTATTTGAGTTTAGCAGGATTTGGAAAGACTAGACAGGATTAGATAACTTATTCTACTTTGAGAAGTACAACTACATGATCTATCATCTTTGAAGTCGCAGAGAAGTGAAGTAAGTCTACACTATCTAAATGAATGACTATGTCAACATCCAGCTTGGGGGAGAGCACCCCCATATATCCAGGTAAGTAGCCTTATCCTCTTAGGTTTATTTTTATTTAGATATTAGTTATATAAATTACTTCAAATAAAAAAATGTGAGCACATGAAGGTTCACACTTAAATAATTATAAATCACAAGAGTTACAATTTTAATACGTTCTATATCTATGGATTTTTTATTGTCTACTTTATCCTTAAAGAGAGTTTTCTATTTAGTAATAATAATAGGTGTGTTTAGTTTGTTTGTTTTTAGAAGCTACTAATAATAAAAAGAAGAACTCTGGAGATAAATCTATGTATGGAAATGATGAAGAGTTGCTCTGTCGTAATTCCTTTCAAGTACCTAGTTTTTAGCCTTGAATTCTCTCGAGTTTTAGATATAACTGTTTTGACATGAAGATTTGCTCTGAACCTGAAATTTGTGGGTTGTGAATGCTCGAGCTAAGTCTAGGTAGTTGATAGGTATGATATGAAAAAGTTTGAGCTACTATTTATCTTGTTCCTAGCAATACTAGAGTTCTGGAGATTTTATCTTTTGAAAATTAAAAATATTACATGATGAGTTTCTATATGACGAGAGCTTGAATTTCTACCACAACCATATATACATGCCTGGTAGATTAGGAAACCTTACACTATTATATTTACTGCTTGTATTTTAATTGAGTTTTGTCAAGCTTTGTTGACCCTTAGAGACTTGTCATGCTTTTAAAATCAAGATCACACACACTCCACTCATATATGCTACTTCTATCATGGAAGTACACATCCACATATATGTCATTCAGATCCACTAGAAAAAATGCTCTACTCCTACCTTGGGAATAAGAAACCAAAAATATTCCAGTTTTCCACCTATCCATATATTCCATTACCCCAGTTATAATTGCTCCAAAGATTCCCTTGTTATCATCTCTCAAAAGTTTTATTTTAGAAAGAGGCTTGGGGTTGTGAAAAAAAAGTAGAGAAAATAAAGAGAGTAAAACATGGACAAATTTCCTATCAAAACAATGGGTACTTAGATTCCCGCCTATCTAAAGAAAAAAGAGAAAAAAGAAAAGAGAAAAAGAAAGCAAGCCCAAGTTCTCTAAAAAATTCCAAGATGCAAAAAGGGAGATGTATATATATTCAAGGAGCAGAGAAGAATTAGGTTTCCACCATACACCCTCATATATACACCATTATATATCCACCAGATATCCACCCTCATACATCCACCCTATATCCCATACCTATGCACATCTTGATTTGATTATATGCCTTGTTTCTCTGGATCCATTGTTTGATTTTACAATATATGCTTTGCAAGTATGTATGCGATGTTGCTCCCCACCTATGAACTCCATATATTGCATATTAGTTATAGGGTGAGTGAGAGAAGGCATAACACCATTATTGCCTTGGTGAGGATCCACAAATACTACATATAGAAAGACTTGAGAGGGTCATACAAAAGAGACTTTGAGTTTTATTTTGAAAACTTTGCAAAACTCCAGGATAAATGTAAAGTGAAGAGCTTGAGACATAGTGCTTGGCTTGATCATTCCAATTTTCAATTGCTCAAGACCCAAGTGAAGGCTATAAGCCCCATAGTTAAAGGTAATATGGGTAAGTTTGAAAGTTAGAATAGTTTACTCTAATCCATATAGGAGAATTTTTGTTTGAAAGCATGTGTACTTTTTGAGGCGTGAAAGCATTGTAGAAACTCTTGATCCATTGTTAAGTTTAGCTTTGCTTAGGGACTAGCAAAGGTTAAGCTTGGGGCAACTTGTTGACGGCTCTTAACACCTGAATATAGCCATCAACTATTCCATAAAATGATAAGAAATAAACTACAAAGCATAGTTGTAGGGTTTGATTCTATCGAGTTACACGAGTTTTGGTGTTCTCACTTGTTTTGCAGGACATTCAAGTTTTACTATATAAAAGTACCTCAAATAAGGAATTGGAGTACACCATTGTGAAGAGCTCGTCGAGCCGATCGAAATGGACCTAGCACTTACTATATTTGGAGCCCCGATGAGAAAGATATCAACATCGCAAACGAATTCAACTTGGGTGCAATCTAGAACATACCGGAACCATCACCCACCATATATTTGAGGGACTAAATTTCTAGAATCTCATAGCTTTGGTAAATCTATATTTTCCAGGGACTATTACAGAGAATCGTAAAGAAGATCTAATTATCAGAATAATTATCGGAATATTCTCACGGTGGGATATTTTCCATTGGACTCAGGAAGGACCCAGAAGACACCCGAAGGAAGCGGGGCCCAAAACGCTGAGATGGGTGCCGGCCGGCCCCACCTCATGCCGGCCGGCCTGGCCCTGGGCCCACTCGGCGTCGCCTTCTGGAAACTTCCTCCACCGCCTCCTAGGATGCATCTTGACCGTGTTTCAAAGTCGGTTTGATCTGAGGGCTATCGTTGATCCCACAAGGCTATAAATAGAGGGAAAGACCGCCCTCTCCAGGGCATCTCATCTCATTATTCTTGACCAGAGCAAAAGCTAGGGTTTCAATTATAAGTAGACAAGGAGAGAGGTCCCTCAAGTTGTCTAGATCTAGTTCTAGTTCTAGTTCATCTAGTTGTAATTAGAGGTGAGCGAGAGAGGAGGAGAAAGCTAGGAGGAACCGGATCTGTCGGATCTTCCTCAACATTGTACTTTTGCAGCATCTAGTTCGGAGCAATCTCCAGGTTCTTCATTTATTATTTCTAAGTATCTTATTTCAGTTCTTACTTTATTCTATTTATGGGATCTCCGCTCATATTGAGTGCTCTAGTCTTCATGGAGCTAGAGTAGTAATTAATAGGTTAGGCGTGGTGCCTAGTCTTGCAATTACCTGAGTTTGTGCCCAATCTCATGGATAGTTGTGGTAGCCCCAGAGGTGACAACTCTCGCCCAATCCCACGAATAGTTGTGGTAGCCCCAGAGGTGACAACTCTGTAAGGCCTTTGTAGTCCACCACGTTCGGGTTGGTGTTTCGTAGAGCTTTTGGCAGCCTCTCCCGACTACCTTTTTCCCAGTATTTGTTGAGAGCCGGGAAGGTATTGTTGCTCAAAAGTAGGTAGAGTATCGTGGGCCTTTGATTAGATATAACCCCTTAGAAAACTCTAAAATCTCTCTTTACCTAATTATCATTATTTATCTAGTTATCATTCTCTACCCATTTATATTATCTACCACCAAAATAATATATCTATCCTTGGACGTTCTTAGTTCTTTTCTAGTTCACTTTGCGTTTCCCGTGAAAATCGATACCCTTGGAATACTCCCGGGTGAAAGCTACAGCGGTATCCGTGCGCCTGCGAATTTATCTGTATACATTAAGAAATACCAACAAGGAGCGACGAGGACAGTCCCCGACACTATAGTCGGCGACAAGGAGCGACAAGGTCAGCATGAGCCGTGGCTAGTTGACGACAAGGAGCAACGAGGCCGACGACGAGGCCAGTTCCCGAGCAAGTAGAGCCAGTCCCTGAGACTGTAGTTGGTGACAGAGGCACTCATAGATGATGTCAACTTATTTGCTGCGAGGCAGCCGTAGATTGTATCTAGGATACAAGTTGTAGATGGACATGTAAGTGAAATGTATTGAAGCTTTTATCGAATCCGCGAACTTTTTATTTCACTTGTATGTCCGCACGTGACAACTTAGTCGTGAGCCGTAGCGATGAATCGTTCAGCCTTGGCTATCCCATGGTCCATATCGTAGGGCACGGAGCCGCTACACGCGTAGGAGTCATGGGAATCACCAAGGAGCACGCTGTTGGTAACCCGCAGCGCAGAGGGGAAGGGCTCATGCACGCATGGGGAGATACCGGGGACAGGGCTTTTTCCGAGATGGTCAATCGTGGCTTGACTAGGGTTGTTTGCTGTGGGGCGGTAGTAGATTGTATCTAGGATACAAGTTATCGGACTTGTAAGTGAAATGTGGCAAAGCTATTAATCAGGGCGGTGAGCTTTTATTTCACTTGTATGTCCTAACGTGCCAACCTAGTCGTGAGCCGTAGCAATGAATCGTTCGGCCTTGGGTTTCTCATGGTCCACATAGTAGGGCCTAGCGTCACTGCACGCGTAGGAGTCATGGGGATTACCAAGGGGTGTGTTGCTGGCAATCCGTGGCGCAGAGGGCGAACGCTCATGCACGCATAGGTAGATTCCAGGGACAGGGATTTTTCCGAGAGGCTCAATCGTGGTGTGACTGGGGCGTGTGGAGACCGTGCCTGCAGACGCTGGGCGAAAAGCCACACTGCTTGTAGAGTCATCGACTGTTCCGCGGTCGTAAATACAGTCACTGGGCATGTAACCGTAGAGATCTCAGCCCGAGTATTGCCCCTTGTTTTGGTTGCGCAGAACAAGGTGTTGGGATGTTACTTGGGAGGCCTGCCGATTTTGTCATAGCACAGAGGGTAGCCACTGCTGTGCTTATGATTAGTCGACAGGTCTGGTTCCGAGGCTTTCCAGTTATAGCCAGCCTGTTTGGCGAGGTCGTCGAACACTGATAGCGTTTTGGAGAGGTCGTCGAACGCTGAGAGCGTTTTGGAGAGGTCGTCGAACGCTAAGAGCGTTTTGGCAAGGTCGTCGAACGCCAAGAGCATTTTGGAGAGGGCGCCGAACATCATGATGAGTTGGCAATGAGGGATGTCGACGAGGTCGGCGAGGAGGGTCGTAGTGTGTCATCGACGAGGGATGACAAGGAACGAGGCGTGTTGTCGACGAGGGATGTTGATTAGGGCCATTGACGAGGGATGACGAGGATGGCGGCGAGTCAACAATGAGGCCGGCGATGGGGCGAACCATGGCGACGAGGGACGACAAGGTGGGCGGCGGGAACCGTCGACAAGGTTAGCAGCGAAGGATGACGAGGGTTGTCGACGGGATCGGTGGCGATGAACGACGAGGAACGTCGATGGGATCGGCGACGAAGAGGGACGAGGGTCGTCGACGTGGTCGGCAGCGATGGGCGACGAGGGTCGTTGACGTGGTCGGCGGCGAAGAGCGACGAGAGCCGTCGATGGGATCATCGGCAAAGGACAACGATGGTCGTCGATGAGATCAGCGGCGAAGGACGACGAGGGCCATCGACGGGATCGACGGTGAGGAGCGATGAGGGTCGTTGACGAAGTCAGCGGTGAAGAACAACGAGGGTCGTCGATGAGGTCGGCGGCGAAGATCGACGACGAGGCCCATCGATGGGGAAGATGATCGCTCGATGAACCATGGAGTCGTGGCACACACACCCTACCTGGCGCGCCAACTATCGACGAAATATGCGTCGTAGTCTACCCAGGGGGTACCCTACGGTAGTAGATTGTAGGTGGAGGTGTGGCGACGGCGGTCAAGCGTAACACAGAGAGCCTAGACACGACGATTTATATAGGTTTAGGCCGGTAAATTGCCGTAATACCCTACGTCCTGTGTTTTGGTGGCTGGATTGATCTGAGAAATAGGTTACAAGAGATGTAGATCTGTTTTGGGGGTTCCCTGCCCCTCTTTATATATGTCGAAGGGACAGAGTTACAAGTAAAGTAGTCAATATGTTACTATTTGTGCGGTGCACGTCTATGTGTTGTGGGCTAGGTCATCTCCGATGGTGTGGCCCATGTATAGCCACGAGGGTATATGAGGGTCATATCCCCAACAAAAGGCAACTAGGGGTGAAGGACCAAAACGGTGACCAGAGGGGTGAATGGGATCCTCAAATTTCTCAAAGAAATATTTGGGCCACACATTCCCAAAAACAAACCTTGTTGAGGGTACTTAACCTCTCCCGAGCAAAGCGAGGGAGATTCAGACAAAACAGGAGAAATGAAAGCTCACTGACAGTGACGGACTCGAACTGAAACACCGAAAACGGAGCTATCAACCCCTAAAGAGAAGAGGCAAGAGCTCAAGCAAAAATACTTGTGAGAAGCTCAAGCAAAAATACTGTAAGAACAAGTCTCGAAATTAGTTTCCACATATTATTAATCTAATCATGGGGTTTTTTATCATACATTATCTATAAAAGTTTTCTATTCTAAACCAAAATGAAAGAAAGACTAGTGATGAAACTTTAGAAACAAAGAATGAAAGGAGTCAGAAATTTTGAGATGGCGCCGAAGTCAAAGAAGAATAGAGAGCTATCAATGAGCAAGAATAGAGAGCTTGAAATGACTCAGGCTTGGGGAGGAAGAAGCATGGTAAATATAAATGAGGGTATTTAGTCCTGGTTGGTGGATCAAATCGGACATAAAGTTTTAGCTTTAATCCCAGTCAGAGCCACGAAACGGGATTACAGGCTTTAGTCCTAGTTGGTTAACGGAACCGGGAGTCAAGCGGGACTTGAAGTCCCAGTTCTAGCCACCAGGGGCGAATTCACGATCCGTACTGCCTGAGCTGCAGCACGGGTTGAGGCCCAGTAGCAAGTGGAATATGTTTCATAAAAAAGACATAAAAAACATTCAAAGTCCAATAGCCCCCTCCCCTAGAAAAATACAGCCCATGTTCAACCTTGGCCTGTTGGTCGTCTCGAGGACACGAGCCATCAGCTCATCAGCGTGCCGCGTGCGAGCGATTGGCTGATTAAGGCATTGAGGAGAGGAGCCGGCGGCAAACGTAAAACCCTACACCTGCTCGTAATTAATTTGCCGCCTCGGCCTCGCTGCCCGTGACTCGTCGACTCCCACGATCCCTTCCCTGCCTGGCTGCCTCCTGCGATCGAGATCGAGTCTTGCCTCGACGTCGCCGGCCGCCCGTCATCTGATCGTCTCCATCCAGGTCCTTCCGAACCAGCCGATTTCAATTTATATTCAGGCGTGCGGCGTCACCGCGTCAGGCCGAGTGGTGAGTGATGATCTTGGCATCTTGCTATTTGCACAATCGCATTTTGCAGGTGCGCTGAGTGTGTCCTGGCGCTTGGCTGTCCTTGCAGTTCAAGGTGAGAAGATCCAAAACTCCCTAATTCCTTCCCTTTAGTGTCTAGTGTCTACAAAATTTCATAATTTTTATTTTTTTAATTCATATCCAAATATCCAATTGCTTAGGAATTAAGTATGGAAAGGTACTTTGGTAAGAAAGATGCAGCAAATGGTAATAATACGGTTGAGCGGGATTTGTTTGCATCCGTTGAAGATGAATTTTTTTAAGCGTTTTCAAGGTATAAGAAACCGTAGGATGAATTTGCCACACGAGGGCCCAAGGTGTGTACTATTTTAGTAAATTTCATTTTATGCTGCTATCGGGATATATGAAGAAGTATGATATTTTAAAAATTATAGAATTAAGTCCATTTTTTGCCTTCAACTATCATGCCCGTCTGACTTTTCCCCCAACTGTAAAATTGTTCGCTCCAGGCACCCTACCTATCAAAACCGTAGGGGCGTTAGGGGCAAAACCGTTCACTCCAGACACCCTACCTATCAAAACCGCACCCTACATATATATATATATATATATATATATATATATATATATATATATATATATATATATATATATTAGACTACTATGTACAACGACCAAATTTTTTTTGCCCTCTATTATTTAGCCCCCCATGGTCCATTTCTGGATCCGCCACTGCTAGCCACCAACTAGGACTAAAGCCCCCCCCCCCTCCTCCTGCAAAAGCGGCTGTTGGGCAGAGGACATTAGTCCTGGTTGATGTATCTAACCAGGACTAATAGTCCCGGACTAAAAAATGACCGGGAGTAAAGCTCTGAATCGAAAATCTGCTCTCTACTAGTGGGAGACATGGCACCAGTTGATGTCCTTTTCCATACTATTTGTGAGCTTTTAGTTGATCACTTATTGTAATACAGTAAAGTTTTTAAATTCTACGTTTTTTTAACTTGTCTGCACACGAAATTGGTAGGATAGCTAGCTTTAAGTTGGGGGTCTATCCGTGTTGGATGACCCCCTCCCGGAGAAAGAATCTAAGAGCTCGCGACTTGGTCGAGCCTGCGTTTGATAAAAAGGCCATGAGGGCCAAGTTGATCGAGGCAAAAAAAATTTGACTAAGATTAAGATGGCCTGCGATTTTCAGCCTAAAAGGAGAAAATGCTATCTCTAGCCTAACGACCACATGGTCGTCAAGTCCTTTATTTCTTCCCTTGCCTCGTTTGAGAAAATCACGTGGTCGACCATATATCCCTTCGGTATATATATATATATATATATATATATATATATATATATATATATATAATCGTCCTACTGTGAGCAAATAGCCCGGCCCAGAACTTTGTGCTTAAGATAGAAGAGACCTGAGTGAGCTGATCCATTTACCTATGCTTTGGGAACGCGAAACAGATGAGGGGATTTTCTTTTGTGCTTAAGTAGAAGAGACCTGAGTGGGCTGGTCCATTTACCTATGCTTTGGGAATGCGGGACAGACGAGGGATTTTGAGCAACTCCAACAGTTTTGTATTTTTTGTTTGACAAAATTAAGAATTTGCCAAGTTTCAAGTGAATATGGCAAAGATAAAAAGAGTCAATCTCCAACAGTTTCCCATTATTCACTTGGTAAAACTAAAAATTGTACGCGCGAGGGGAAAATATCTCACGGGAGCGCGTGGGGCAATTGCCAAGTGAACCGCTGTTTGACATAAATACCAAATTTCACCTGATGTTTGTCAAGTTAACAAAAATATCAAACTCATTTGTCAAACTGTTGATAGAAGATTTTTAGATTTTTTGACAAAAACAAGAATGACAAGCTTATTTGCAAAATTGTTGGAGTTGTTTTTTTTTCTCCTCTGGCCAATATATTCGCCTCCAAGGGGATCGAACCCTAGCCGGCAGGGTGCTACCCGGAAGACTCAACCACTACGCTAAGCAACCGCTGTGCGTATATATAAATCAAAATATATCTCAATCTTAGCCCAAAACGTGATAGCCAATGACCATTGGATACACGGAGACCAGGACAAGACAAGTGCATGATAGACTCGTGATGATTTCCTTCTCCATGTAAACTAAAATACAAGCCTGTCATAGTACCGAGTGAAATCATTTTCAGTTTGACCAAACCAAAATAAAAAACATCATTTTTATGATATTAAATAACATTTTGATTGTTCATCAAATATATTTCTGTAATATACCTATTTTGTATCATAAATATTTGTACTATTTTTTATAAATTTCTATAAATCTAGTTGCGAACACATGGTGGAGAAATACTCATGTAGTTCAGCTTTGATGATGAGTGATTGACCAACACGTGATTGTTTCAGTTTGAGTGGTTTATCCTAATCTCTGCGAAAGCAGAAACATATGCTTGTCTATCGGTTTGTGGTGTGCAGATGTTATGCCTAGTGCCCATGGTCAATGGCGTGGAGAAGGTCGAGTAGAGGCTTACCGTGCCGATGGACTGAGAGCAGTGAAGGGCGGAAGCGGGGCTCGGATTGAGGGACCATGGGCGCCGGCAGACTAGCTGTGGTGGCTAGTACTTGGCACCGGTGAGTGCGAGAAGACATAAAGGTAGACCGAGTCGACCGAGTCAAGACGGTGGACGCGCGAGTCGAGCGGAGGCTCAGGGGACTCGGAGTCCGACCGGGCGAAGACAAGGTGGCTCGTGTCGAGTGGTTTGTGTCTCAAAACCATCCGCGTTGATTTCCGAGTTTGAGCCGCAAAACTCGGGGTTCGGTAGTTGAGCCCAAAGCTACCGGTGACGGGTTTCCTGGGTTTGGGCCTCAAAACCTAGGCGGAACTTCTGAGGAAGCGGTGATGGCACGTGGCGGAATCCTGGAGGTTACGTCGAGGCGACGGCAAGTCCCGGTAGGAAGCGGGGCCGTCCATTCAAACGAGTGACTGAGAGTTATCGATTTGGATTACAATGTCTTAGGGCTAGGTAATTCGGTCATGTATCTAGGGGGGTCTTTGGGAAATAGTCAAAACCCCGTTAAATAGAGGATGAAGGGGTATCCTCGTCCTATCTCTTAAACCCTAATCTCTTGCATTACTCTCTCCCACCTATTTCTAGGTTTTCTCTTCCCTAGCTTCTTCTTGCTTGAGATCCACCGTGTCACCGGTGTAAGAATTTGTAATTGTTGCGAGGAATCGGAGGCCGTAACCTCCGTAAGCCATGGTGGCTTCGATTTCGTGATTGTGTCCCTGGTTTGCTTGTGTTCTTCCCGTTTTGCTTTTGCTCTCTCTTTTTCTCGAGATGATTTCTCTTTGTTGAGAATAGCTTTGCAAAAACTGCTTGAATCAAGTTATTCGTATTTGTGAGGAGCTTCTTTGCATCGAAGGAATTCTCTTCAAACCTCATGAGTGCGTAGTCGGACGATTTCTTTGTGGCGTTCTTTGTTTTGCTCTCTTCCCCCCCCCCAATCCGAGTGCTCCCCTTTCTTCTCTCCAAATTGAGCGATGATTTGGTTGCAGTTGGTGATCATGCCTACAAAGTTTGGTTGCAGTTGGTGATCATTTGGTTGAGTTTTGAAAAGATTTGGTGGAGAGAAGTTCGTTTTCGCGAGGAACAGTTTTTCTCCTGTGAGCGTTGGACCACTTTGCCCTAAGCTTCGGACCATAGCAAGTGGTCCGGTGGTCTTGACTTTTTCCGTGTCAGTCAGCTAGGAGCGTCGGACCACCCTCCGGACCTTTCAGCTTCTGAGCACCGAACCATAGGCGAATGGTCCGGAGGTCCTGCTGAGGACTTGCTACCACGCGTCGGACCACTCGCCATAGTCCGACGGGTAGTCCGGAGGTCCGTTCCAGAGCCTGGGTGCTTACTGTTCTGTTTCGACAGTAGGAAGAGTGAGCACCGGACCAGTCTCCCGTACCACCGGACTAGTCCGGAGCAGGTTGTCCGGAGATCGGGTGCTCCCTACACTTTTCTGTCTCGGCCTGGCCAGCATCGGACCTTAGCTCCGGACTACTTGCCATAGTCCGGTGGCTCTGTCCCAACTGGTCCGGAGCCTCTGGTGTTGCTGTTTTTCTTCTGTTCTTTTCGCGGTTTGTTTCTCCGGATTCGTGGCTAGCTTCGCTGTGTTCTTAGGACATCTCCTAGAACATCCACCCACTTGTGGGTCGTGAACCTAGTTCTTGCTTTGGGTCGTACTTGGGACAAGGGTCAAGATCTTCCGAAAGGAATTTTTATTTGACTCTCATTCATCCTCCTCTGGTCGCCATTTCCGGTTCTTCACTAGTCACATTTTATATTCTTGAATTTGACTAAGAAAAACTAGAATCGCATTCTTTTTTGGAGGACATAGAATAAAAATAGATAAAAAACATAGTCAAAAAATACCGAACAAAGGAGTTCTAAGAGGCTACAGGGCTCCAGACATGCCGATGCCGCATGCATGGGAAAATGGCTCGGTGCCGTTCGGAGGCAGGCACGGCACAGTCGCAGGCTCGCAGCCATACCGCCCATACGCGGCCTGCTCATAAAAAAATCTCGTAGGCGACAGGTTGCCACGCTGCGGTTGCTGCAACCCAGCTGGTCAATGAGAGGCTACGACGGTGCGCATCGCATGTGAGGCTCCATCCATCCATCCAACAAGGACTGGGTCGCATCCGCAGCGTGGCCGGCCAAGCTTTCCAACCGCTCGTTCCGCGCAACAACAGCTCAACCTTCAATTGCAGTCCAGCCCGTTGTTTTGATGGAATGCCCAAAGGGAAACCATGGGCTGTGGAACTGGAGGCCACTTTGCAAGAACAAACAGTTCCCAGTCCGTGCGTCCGCAGTCCACACCGGGCGTGCCCTAAATTTGACCATTTACCGTCCCTTTTTCTTTTTACTTTCAGAAATTCTAAATTACGAGCCGTTTAACCTTTTTTTACTCTAAAATTAACCATTTGTATTATTCAAAAAAAATTACAAACATAATCAAATTTAAGTCATTTTATAGAATTATTATTAACAAAATAGGTCATATAGGTCATGAGAAAATAAGTGATATTTTACGTAATTTTTTCAATAAGAGGAGCCCACGTAGTCAATGGGTAGTCGGGTCCAGCAGAAGCAGTCGCTCTCGCGGTCTCGCCAGATCAGAGATCCCTGTGTCTCTGACCATCCGAGCCACAGACATCGTGACCCCACCTTACAGTTGCCGGCCTGCTCTTCCCAGCCCGGCAGTCCCCCACCGTCCCCGTCCTCCCACTTCCCCCTCGCTACCGTTTCAAATCACTCTCTCCATAGTCTCAAAAAAAAAAACACGCTCTTCCACCCAATAGTCCTCGCCGAGTCGCCGTCGTCAATTCATCATCCATCCCCGTCCACCCATCAACTCTCAGATCTCTCCCCGCGTCTCGCTCTTCTCTCTCGCTCGCGCGCGCTGAGGCGGATGTCGTCGTCGGCGCGCTTCGATCTCCGGGTAAAACCCTAGCCCCCAGCCGGCCGGCCGGCCCCAGATCCGCCGCCCTCCCCATGCCCGCTTCTAACATCCTCCCTCCAATGCAGGCCTCGTCGCAGCAGCTGCAGCCGCCGCCACCGCCGTCGTCGCACGCCAGCATGAGGTGAGCGCCATCGCGACCTCCCTTCTCTCTATCTCTGTCTCCCTCTCGGGTTCGAGGTGGTTTGATTCTGATGGCGGTGGTGTGCGGCGTGGCTGTCTGCGCAGCGACGGGGGCGCGTTCGCAAACGCGGGGAACCTGGACCACTGCGCCCGGTACCTGAACCAGACGCTCGTCACCTTCGGATTCCCAGCATCACTCGACCTCTTCGCCACCGATCCGGTACCCTCCTCTCTACCCCACCCTCGCGGCTCGCCGCTGCTTCACGTTTATGCATTCGTTTCGGTTGCGGGGGTTTGTTTGCATATGATTTTCGGGGTTTACAGGATTTATCTTGTTGCCATTCTTTGAAAAACAAATTTCCGATGCCAATTCGTCGATCGTTCTGGTGTACGTGTTGAATTTTTCCTTTCTACCTCTCTATTTACGTCTTCAGTTGTCTTTATCTGGGTTACCTTTGGGTTTTTGTCCGTGTTTTTCCGTAACCATTTTGTTCTTTATCAAGTAGGAATGCTATGCTGGTTGTTACCTTGTTCCCCTCATTTTTTTGGTCAGATCTTCTGATATATTTTCACTAATATATTGTGAATTTTGTGGTTCTGCTTCCATTGGTATTGTAGAGCAACTTCTTTTGGAATTTGGAGATTAATCCATGAAGAGGGCTGTTAAGTTTTCTTTCATGTGCTTTTCTCTGTAACTTACCACACCTTTTTTTTTTGGTTCTGTTGTGAAGGTCTCGATTGCAAGAACATGTAACTGCATCTACGCTCTGCTGCAGCAGAGGCAGAGGGATATTGAGTTCAGGGAGTCAACAAACGACCAGCGACAGAGGTGAGCCTTGCACTTGCCATTTCTTTCCATTCTGTTTCATTTTGTAATTCGGATGTTCTTAGACAGTGCCAACCTGTTAACTGTGAATTGTCACCAGATCTGGAGGGCAGCACTGATTAGTGATACACTACTAGACATAGTGCTGCATCACTAAACTTAGGACTGGTTGGTAGTGATAGATGCCAGTTATTCTCTCACATGACATTATTGTTGTCATTCATGTTTGTTTTATTGACCCGTCATGATGATGCTAGTTGATTGAATCACCTATGGACCTACCAATATTAATTAGCAATAAGAGTATGAGTTATAGAAGCCCATGTTATGAAACCTGAAATATGCTTGGTCCAAAAGAATTGCATGTTAAGGAATCTTGCCAAAGTTCAGTGTCATAGCCTCATAGGATTGTAAGAGGAAAGCCCTGAGAAATTTAAGTGATAACTTTTTTTTGTTATCCACTCTGCTAAAGTGCAAGTAATGATACATTTGATTAAATTGTGCTAGTGCAGCTTCATCATATTTTGTATGTGATGTTCTTATTCTTTTCGTACTGAACCAACCCATTATTCTATCTCAGGCAGAGTGAAATGATGCTTAACTATATTAATGACTTTGAGTTAATATAGCACTTTGTTAGTACTTGCTTCTAGTGTTTATTGCTGGTTGAATCTTGATTTTGCTTGACTGTGAAGTTTAACTTTCACAGTGCAATTCTGCCTTTCAATCAAAACTAGACAAGGCAATTATGGAATACTGTTTTCCTTGACATCACGCTACCATATAGTCTCTTTTCCCTGACAGTACCACTTTGTGCCATGAGCCAACCCTGTCACCACCAACAGGCAACATGGCACCCTTTGTCCTTTTTCATCTACCTTCTTTTTTTGCCCTTTCAACATTTGTGTCTCCCCTACAGTCCTGTTGGTATTGAAATTTTATTGCTCCTGCACCCTATTTGTCTGATATAACCTTCAGACATGTGAAATATGCCATCTTGTAATTAGGTGCACCTAACAACTAAATGAGTTGTTCTATTTGTCATCATTAGTTGCACCTGCATGGTGCTGTTTGTCCAGTGCACATTCCTTCACAGTACTGATGTGCTGCAGGGCATTGTTTGCTTGCCATGAGTTAGTATTACATCAACATACCCATGATTTTGCTATCAGCGCTTTCCTATCTTCGTGCATGTTGTGTCAGTTTAGGTGAGGCGGTTAATTCAGTTGATCACAGCATTTGGACAGTTCTGCCAGAATATTGTTGGGTTTTGGTGTAAATGAACATAAATCAGTTGTTTGCTTCATTCCATTATGCGTTCACGCCATTTAATTGGGTGGCCACATTAATGCAATTGACTGCAGCATTTCCAGAATTTACCAATGCTGCTTGAGACTGACTAATGGCTCCTTGATTAATGTTATGAATATTCAGGATGCAGTCTGATATTTCACGACTGGAAGCTAAGATTGAGAGGATGGATGCTCAATTAGCAACTAAAGATCGAGAGCTAGCCACTCTTACTCGAACGGTTTGTCCTTGATTCCTTGTATCAACTTTTCTTGGATTCTTGACCATTTTTGGGATTCTAAATTCTTTTCAATTACCAGGAGGCCAAAAACACTGCTGCTCTGAAGTCTCAGATTGATAAACTTCAACAAGAACGTGATGAATTTCAGAAAATGGTTATAGGAAATCAGGTTAGACTGACTTAAAATCATTCTGACCCTAGCATGATTATTTTATTATCGTTGCATTGATGTTTGGTGAGAGGTAAGCTGAACCTGTCCTGACCTACTTTGGTTCTTCTGCAAGCAAGTACGCACCCAGCAAATTCATGAAATGAAGAAGAAAGAGAAGGAATACATAAAGTTACAGGCAAGCATTTATACCTTTTATACCTTTAATGGATGACTCTTTAGCAGAAACAGCATTGCAATAGCACTGAAAGTACATATGCCTAATTTGCAGGAGAAGCTAAACCAGGTATTGATGGAGAAGAAGAAGGAATCGTCCCGTTCTGGAATGGAGATAATGAACTTGTTGCAGGTGATATGCCTGTGAATCTTCTTGAATGTTAGTTCTCAATGCTATCTTATTTTGTTTTTGGATCTTATTTGGTTACAAACTTAACAGAAAGAAGGACGGCAACGCGGAACATGGAATGGAAAAAAGAATGACAATGATTATTAC
Source organism: Microstegium vimineum (assembly GCA_022036555.1). Lineage (NCBI taxonomy): Eukaryota > Viridiplantae > Streptophyta > Magnoliopsida > Poales > Poaceae > Microstegium > Microstegium vimineum. The sequence continues at coordinate 15,565,961 of CM039135.1, read as the reverse complement.
AAAATGATTGTAAGCAGTAATGCAATTTTGAAATGCAGATCTGATTGAATTTATTCTGATGTACATTGATCATGTATTCAGGTTGATGCATATGAAGTGAAGAAACAAGAGCTGATGCAAGAGAATGCAGATTTACGGGCATTGTTACGTTCAATGCAGGTAAAAGAAATGTGATGTTTCAAGTTTTACTCCGTGCTTTTATATGTTATAATGCATGTAACATAACTGGATTCGTATGCTTTGTATTGGCTGCTTGGAAAACTAGTACTTGCTCTGTTCCAAATTATAGTTCACTTTAGCTCTGTCCAAAGTCAAATATGTCTTGACAAAGCATTTATTTGAATTTGTAGATGTTAATATATATTATTTTAAGAACTTGGTCAAAGTAAGAAAAGTTTGACTTAGGCCAAAGCTAAAATCAACTACAATTTGAAATGGAAGAAATGATTTATAGTATTTACTTTTGTACAAAACCTGTAATTATGTATTTGATAGGCCGAGAAACCACCGTGGTAACATTTGTGAGCATCAGCTTCATATCTAATCATGAAGTGAAAAACAGTGTGTTGATCCAAATTATAATGTTTTACCTCAGATGGACATGCGTGAGTTCCTCAATGCCCCGAATGGGTCATCACATCCTACTGTTACTGCCAATGGAAGACAGGAGTCAGGGTCTCCTCAATCTCCACTTGGTGGCAAGACGGTATGAATGCCTGATCTTTACATGCCACACTGCTGGTTTCCTCTGTTTTTCTTTCCGGGAGATTTAACTTTTTACCATTATAACGAGTGGCCACTCTCCAGATCTCACCTTAAGAATGGCTCATACAAATTTAACATCCTTAGAACCAAACTCTTACAATTTTGCCAAAAACGCGTACGTGGCGTGGAGGTGCACTGCGAAAAGACGAGGTTGTCCCTGCCCTCCTTCTCTCTCTCCCTCCCTGACAGCTGGGTCCCACATCTCCCTCTCACTGCCACGTGGGTCCCACCCGTCAGTTTCATCTCCAACCTCCAGCAGAGGAGAGGGAGAGAGCAGAGGGCGCTGCTGGGGCGGAGCTCACCCACGGCCGTGACCCACGGCCGTGCCTCCCGCGCCGGGGCTGAGGCGGAGCTCGCCCGGGCCGCCAGGCGGACCTCGCCCGCAGCCGTTGCCCCCGCGGCGCCGAGGCAGACCTCGCCCGCGGCCGGGGGCTCCCGCACCGCTGGGCCGAACTCTCCCGCGCGCGTGCTGGGGCGGAGCTCCCGCGCTGCTGCGGCCAGAGCTCGCCCGCTGCCGGTGCTCTCTGCTCTCTCCCTCTCCTCTGCTCTCCTCTGCTGGAGGTTGGGGATGAAGCTGACGGGTGGGACCCCCGTGGCAGTGAGAGAGAGAAGTGGGCCGGGAGGGGCGTCTGAGTTGGCCCGGCTGGGTTAGCGCAAGGCAGGGGCAGCCATGGTCTTTTGCCACCCCATGCTGACTCGGATCGGACCAGAAACACACAGCTGGCGTGCCACGAGTGCAAATATGGTAAATTTGTATCGTTCCCGTTCATTGCGTGCTAAATAACGAGTGTCAGCCCATAAGGTGAGATCTGGAGAGTGGCCACTCGTTATAATGGTAAAAAGTTAATTCTTCCTTTTCTTCCCTTTTGAATTCACATGGTTCTCTGTATGTATTAAGTCACATTTTCTCTTTATTTATGTTGGCAACTTCTGTGTAGTTGGAGTCACATGATCATTTTCTGTTTCCACTTTGGCAGGATGTCTTTGACTTGCCATTTCATATGGCCAGAGATCAGATAGAAGAGAGTTTGCGCACAAAAATGACTTCAATCAAGGTATGGGCTACTGGATTGAGACTATCAGCATGGTACAATTGCTGTTTCTGCATACACACTTGTTTTCATTACTTCATGGTTATTATTTCTGATGACAACCAGGCACGAATGACACAACTCCAAGATGCTCAGAAAGGTGCAGAAGTGACTTCTGAGGTAACTGACCGGGAGCTTGAGCTTGAAGCTCAACTGGTTGAAGCAAGAAGCATCATCCAAGAGCAGGTTTGTGCATTTGAATTTTTTGTTTATTTTTTTTGAATGAAAGTACTCCTCCATAAGAAATAGTAAGTTGTTTTGGCTTTCTAGAGTTTCTATTGTATATCTAGACAGTGTATATCTAAGGGCATAACAAAAAAAACTGTGTACGTAGAAAAGGCAAAACAGCTTACAGTTAGGAACAGAAGGAGTAGTTCTCAACATGATGGCAATTGCCAACACTGTACTGTATGGAATCCTGTTTATAGCTGACATGAACAAATTTAGTTGTATATGCTTGGACAGCCAATAGTTTGCTCCTGAGGAACCTTACATTTAAGAGCTGAATTTGCAGGCTTCCATCATGTCGAAGCACTTCACCAAGTCAGATAAGCCAAGGTGATCCGACATGTCTTGTTTCCCTTTGCTTCTCTTCAGTTCACTCCAACTAGACCTTCGATTCATGTATTCCCTCGCAGTGGCAGGAGGCATAGCGGTCTGGATGGCGAGCGCGAGGCATCTGCCGAGGTGTAAAACACATGTCTGTAGCAAGGATATCTGTTCTGCATGGCCTCCTGTTTTTAGTAAGTACCGAGGTGTAGTATGTTGCAGGATAACATCGTTCTGTGCTGTTGTAGCCCGAGTCTATGCAGTATGATGTGCAGGAGCATCTCCTCCGGCACATGGCTAACCCGATCACATCTAGTTAAGTCACATGTAGCGTAACTGTAATCATATTCATACTGTATGAAGAATGTCAGTGTAGCAACCTTTACACCCCTGGAAAAAAAATGGACCTTTCAGACCTTTATACCACTGGGCACAATCTGGTTTGTGGCTGCAGTTCATAGCTTGGGGCAATTGCCTAACTTGGGCTGCCTGAGAGCATGACTGCATGTTCGTGGTTGCTTTAATATTATTACCCCAGCGTTAGGATGTTGAGAAGATGCTTCTCCAATGTGTTGTCACACGGATCGTGAAATCCTCTTGTTTCGAAAAGCAACCGCTCGGCATCGTCTAATGCTGTTCTGTTTCCCCCAAGTGAATGGAATTTGACGTATGGCGGTTGCTTGCACGTATCAAGCCACGTTCTCTGGACTCCGGGTCCAGCTGACTCGGCCTCGCCTCGTGGCAATGTGCAGTATCTCCACGAGTATTTGTTTCGAGGACACTAGGAAAATAGAGACCAGACAGAGAAAAAAAAAGAATAGAGACTATTCGTATAATTCAGTGGATACGGGAAGACTTGAGGAGTGCACCGGGTTCGTGTGCGTGCCAGTCTGCCATAAGCCATGGACCTCGAGACTCTCATTTGCGCCAAAATGCGGCTGAGAGGGGCCTTCCCTGTTTTTTTGGGTAGGAAAAATAAAATCTGTTTTGAGTTGAAGATCGCATAATTGTCTGAAATTCTTATAATACATTTTTATCGCTGGCAGTAGCAAAATTAGCGCCAAGGCAGTCCTAATAGGGATCGCCCATCAACGAATCTGACCAGGGCAAAGCATGGCAAGAGAAAAGGAGTGATGGTTGAATCTTGATCAATCATGTTGATAAGTTGATTGCCAGTCCAGCACCGGTAGCTTACTGGTCAACCAACACAACAGGAACTACAACCGCGCCTTCGTTGTGCCTCGTGCTGCTGTTGTCGTGGTGGTCTTGGTGAAACCCTTGTCCAGCCTTAGCTTTGGGCCGCCGGCGGTGTAGCAGCCTGCGTCATCTACCTTCTTAGGGTGTCCTTGTCCAGCTTTAACCCTGGGCCGTCGACAGTGTCACAGTGCGTCATCTACTTTCTTAGAGGTGTCTTCGAAATTTCCATTCTGTTATACGCTTGCTCGTCGATCTAAGGCTCAAATGCAATTTCGTCCAACAATGGCGGTATCCGTGGATGTCAATCCCCTTGAAGGCATTGTTCTTGTGTACTTATCACTATGATGCTGTTTGTTTCGAAGAAGGACAACGGAACGTAAAGATAATCGTTCCCTGGGTTAACAGGAAGGGAAACGATGAATTTTAATTTTGTTTGGTTCCACGGCGGGCAATAGGCAGCTGCTTGCTGGATGCGAGCGGGAGTGCTTCCCCGCCACGAACGGACGTAATCGATATGCTGAAGATCACTAACCATTCCCGTGCCAACTGATCCCACGGTGCCGCAAACAAACAATAAATAATGGAACCCATTTCAAAGTAAACGGATCACGCTGTAAAACAAGCCAACCAAACAACACTTATATGTTCGCTCATTTCCTCTCGCTGGTTGTTCCCTTCATCGTTCATGTGTGCGCTTTTGTCGTCACTGTCTTTGGTCCCCTATCCGATAGATACTTTGCCGCCAAGTCTGTCTACGCCTCACCTTGTGGATACTTTGCCTCTGTCGTTCTCGTTGTCGTTGATCCCTTATCGAGCAAATACTTTGCTACCAAGTTTGTGTGGGGCTCTTAACTTGTGGATACTTTTCCACCGCGGTTGTCCTTGCCTTCCTTTGGCAAATACTTCGCTGCCGAGTGCGTGCGGGGCTCCCACCTTGTGGATGCTTTTGCCGCCAAGGTTTTCCTCTCGGGCTGATGTTTTGCTGCCGTTGTGCCTAGTTCTCCGTCTTCTTTGGGTGGATGTTTTGCCACCATGGCTTGATCCGCTCCATACACAACATCTGCGTTGATGTATCTTCTTCTCCAAGGTTAAGGCTAGGGTTTCGAGGTTGTGGGTTTCTTCTCCTTTGATGCCTTTTCTTTCTTTATTTTATTTTTCTCTCTTTGATCGGCTTTAGTTAGCTTCCCGCCGGCTAGGAGGTTTGTAACCCGCATTACGAGAGGTCTCTCATATATAGGAGTGTCTTAGTAATTCCTTCCTCCTAATGAAATATACTTGCCAAGGCATGTTCGTGTGAAAGAAAAAAAAAGGAACTAAAACTAAGGAAAGTGTGCTTATTTGGGCTTTTGCTTTTCAAGATCTCTATTATGCGTATGTATGTAACTCTGTTTTCCAGAATATGAATTCACATGAATGTTGGTTTGTTCGGCTGTAGCCGAGTGGGCTGCTGCTATAGTGTTCTATGAGAGGACAGCAGCTACAATGCTACATGAGAGGACAAAAACGGCTGCAGAAGTCTCCTCTCACATAGGAGAAAAACGGCTGCAGAAGTCTCTTCTCACATAATTTTAGACTGAATTTTGTTTGTATTATAGCACAATTCTACACTTGCTGCACGATTCTCTGACCAACCTACTACAAGTCATGCTTGCTTTGGATAAAATATGGAAACGTTGAACAACCTTTGGATACCAATGAGACTATAGCTAGCTGTGGGAGTGTACAAGAATAAAATAAAAAGGGTAACTCATGTTGTTATTTTATTTCCCAATAACCACAACAATAATTTATAAATACACTTACACTTTGTGACAGTTAAAAAAGCTGTATATCCAAAACGCCGGTCGTTAGCAAGGCAGCCTAGGACGACGAACAAACATACGTACGTAGAGTGGGTTATCCGTTACGACGACCCGCCCGGTCGCTTTGGCTCCCGTCACTGAAAATGCGCGACGAGCGAGAGCAGGAAGCGGAGGGCCGGCCTGGAATCCGGTGACGGTGAGCCCAGGCATCAGAGGGTGTAGTGCTGCTGGACGCCTTCGATGTCGAGGCCCTTGAGCTTGACGACGGACTCCATCTGTCCCTTGAGCGTGCTGAGCTCCCTAAGCCTGGCGACCTCGGCGCGGCGCTTGGCCTGCTCGGCGATCTCCGAGAGCTCGCGGTAGCTGGTGCGTTCGTTGAGGATGCCAGCTAGCTCAGGCGTCTGCAGGCCGTGCAGGGTGCGCTGCGCCGTGGCCCACTGCGCCTCCCGCTCCTCCCGCCCGTAGTCCTTCTTGCTGGTGAAGGCGATCTTGTGGTCGAACAGCGTGTCCCACGCCTTGCCGCTCAGCGCGTACTGGATGCCCAGCTTGAACACGTCCAGCGGCAGGAACGTGACCACGCTGTAGAGCCAGATCACGCCTGCCCAACCCCACCCGATTCCCCGGATGTGCGCGAACCCGATGGTGGGAATCACAGCCACAAGAGTGGCAATCTGCATTCCATTCGGAAGGCAATGATCAGGCTCAGGCTGCAATGCATGCCATGGAAGAAGAATAGATAGATGATGTGGCCGGGCAAGGCAAGGCTTACGATCTGGGCAACGACGAAGGCGACGCAGAGGAGGAACCCCGGGCGCTCCGTGAAGCACAAGCCGCGGGAGCGCGTCACGAAGATGAGCGCCTGGCTGATGATGCTCACCTGCAGGTACAGCGCCGACATCATCTCCTCCCGGCTGCCGTGGAGCGACCTCACGCCGAACGTGTTCTGTCGTCGGTTCGTCGTCGGAGCAATAATTAATGCAAACAAAGGAAGAAGCAAGGTTGTTGCTCAACATCTTATATATCTCTTGTTATTATTACTGGTAGGAAGAGAATGAATGAATTTTGATGGCCACAGCTAGTGCAGTAGTAGTGCTAGCTTTTATATTTACCGTGAAGAAGTCGGTGCTGCGCATGGCCCAGAAGAAGATGACGGTCATGACGGCGAGGTAGGTGCCGTAGACGACGCCCGTGACGAAGATCTCGTTCAGCTTCCAGCTGTCTGGATGCGGAGATGGCCTTACCCTGTCCTTGGAGATGGTCATGATCGTGCCTGCATTGCATTGCATCGCATTCATTAAAAGCTTGCCAATGCATGGGTGCCATGGTGTATTTAGGTTGTTCCGAGTCGAGTTGTTAATTCAAACTCAAACCCACCGTCGTTGAGGATGGCAATGACCAGGATCATGAACGGCGAGAAATCAAACTTCCAGATCAGCGCGATCAGCATGAACCCGAGCTGCATATATATATATATATTCTCCCATCACCACCAGAGAGCTTGTGGTTTTGACAGACAAACCCAACAGGAAAGTCCATACATAAACAAATGGTTCACAAAATTAATGAACTGAACTTACCACAATACGGATTGTTATTGACACTGCGTAAATCTGACAATGACAAAACAAGTAAGTTCAGTCAAACCGAATGGAATTGCTGAACTAGAACTACTACTGGTGGTTAACTGTCAGATGGGTGTGGTGCACTGCTTACAGTGTAGTTCTTCATCCTCTGGAAAATGGAACGGCTGGTGAGCACGGCACTGATGATGACGCTGAGCCCGGGTTCAGTGAGCACGATATCAGAGGCGCTCCTGGCCGCGTCTGTGGCGTCGGCGACGGCGATCCCGATGTCCGCCTTCTTCAGCGCTGGCGCGTCGTTCACGCCGTCCCCGGTCATCCCGCAGATGTGCTTCCTCTCCTGCAGCTTCTTGACGATCTCGTACTTGTGCTCTGTATCGGACCAACAAGATATATATATAGCAACATTGGGATTGGTCGGATAATGTCAACATTCACCAGGAATGGATGGAGGCAGTGGCTTGGACGCTGGTTGTGCTCTCACCAGGGTAGACGCCGGCAAAGCCATCGGCCTTCTCGATCAGATCATCCACAGGGATGGAGGCGATGGCTTCATCCTTGGACTGCCCGAGCAGCGCCGACGAGGGGTACATGTTGGTGCCCATCCCCAGCCTCCTGCCTGTCTCCTTGGCAATGGCGAGCTGATCACCTGCAGGCCGGTTTCAGTTCACGCAGTTGGAATGGGATTGGAGTCTGCCATTATTTCTACTCTCAACTCAAGTACAGTAGAAATACTTATGTTCGAGCAAATTAAAGGAAGAAGCTGGTACCGTACCTGTGATCATCTTAACATTGACACCCAGGTTGAGCGCCTTCTTGATGGTTTCTGCACTGTCATGCCTCGGCGGGTCGAAAAGGGGCAGCAGCGCCACGAACTGCCATGGACCGCCGGGGCTGTCCTTAGACTTCTCCGGCACTTCCTGTAATTAACAAGGCATCGTACGTGCGTGACAAGTGTTGTTATGTACACGTACGAAAGAAGAACATCTATCGATCAGAATAATATTATACCTGTGTGGCGACTGCGAGAGATCTTAGGCCACGCTCGGCATACTTGTCGATGATGGCGTGCACCTTGTTTACCACATCCTCCTTGCACTTGCACAGGGTCATGATCTGCTCAGGAGCGCCCTTGCTGACGCGGTGCCAGCTGTCGTCGGCGACGTGGACGTAGGTGAGGGCGGTGCGCTTGTCGACGGGATTGAAGGGAAGGAAGTGCACCTCTTTGATGCCTTCCCTAGCCTCCTTGGGGTCACTGAGCATGCGAACCATGGCGGCGTCGATGGCGTCCTGGTTCTCGATCCTCGACGCCCTGGCGGCGAGGCGGAGGACATCGTTGGCGTCGACTCCCTTGACGAAGATCTCGATGAGTCCCCTGTCGACGCTGAGCTTATTGACGGTGAGCGTGCCCGTCTTGTCGCTGCAGAGCACGGTCATGCCGGCCATCTCCTCGATGGCGGTCATGCGCTTGGTGATGGCGCCTTGCGTTGCCAGCCGGTGCGAGCCGATGGCCATGGTGACGGAGAGCACGGTGGGCATGGCGATGGGGATGCCACCGATGAGGAGCACCAGGAGGTTGTCGATGCCGTCACGGTACCTGCGGTGCTGGATGGCGTACATCACGATGACCTCGATGACGATGCCGATGGCGATGGCGGCGATGCAGAAGTTGCCGATGGCCTTGAGCACCTTCTGGAAGTGGCCCATCTGGTTGGTGCTGTTCACGAGGTGCGCCGCCTTGCCGAAGAAGGTGTGCACGCCGGTGGCGATCACCACGGCCTCGATCTCCCCCTGCTTGCACGTGGAGCCTGAGTAGATGCTGCCGCCGGCCGCCTTGGTCACGGGCAACGACTCGCCGGTGAGCGCCGACTGGTCGATCTTGAGAGGGTCGCCCTCGAGAAGGCGGGCGTCGGCCGGGATAATGTCGCCGAGCTTGATGCTGATGATGTCACCCGGGGCGAGCACGGCGGCGTCCTGCTCGCTCCAGCGGCTGTCGCGGAGCACCTTGGCCTTGGGCGCGAGGTTGGCCATGAGCGCCTCCGCCGCGCTCCCGGCGTTGCTCTCCTCCCAGTAGGAGATGGAGGAGTTGAGGAGAAGCAGGAACACGATCCCGACGAAGTCCTGCCAGTCGGGCGGCTTGCCGCCCCCGTTGGCCAGAGCGATGGCCATGATCGCCGCCGCCTCCATCACCCACGACAGCGGGTTCCACATGAACCCGAGGAACATCAGAATCTTGCTCTCCTGCATTGCATTGCATGCGCGCGCGCCAAGAAAAGACCGATCAATATCATGGCTCGATTATATTCGCCATTGTTACACAGCAGAAAAATCTCCCCGGCCCAATCCCAACTGAGATATGATATGATGGAGCAGAACATCAATCAAGAAAATCAAGAGAAAGCATCTCGCGATCACTACGTACCTTCTTCTCCTCGAGCTTGTTGGGGCCAAAGACGGCAAGGCGCGCCTCGGCCTCCTCCGATGAGAGGCCTTGCCTGCTGCATTTGAGGCTCTGGAAGACCTCCTCGATGGGGATGTTCTCCTGCCATGCATACCAAACACAGAGTAGGACGACAGCATCAAAACCACTAAATCTATCCAATTAAGCCCTGGAACAGCGACGTCGGTGATTATGATTAGCAGCAGCAGCAGCAGCAGCAGTGATTAATGAGTCCAGCCGAAAAAAGGTGCGGTGGTTGCAGATCACAAGAAGAGGAAAAAAGGATGGAGAAAAGCGAACAAAAATGGAAGCCGCATGCATGAGGCGACTTGTAACCCGTGAATCAAGCAATTAGCGAGAAAACAAAAAGGAGGAGCTGAGGCAACTTTATCGCTAGCTTCACATGACCAAAAGAACTAAATCACTAGTATGGGCGACGCTGAGCAGGGTGAAGACTGGAGGCTAGGTATATGTTATTTTCCCGAGAAAAAAACGATCGAAAAAAAAGATACAGATTAGCCAGGTATCATACAAGTGATTCGTACTTGTTCGTAACATGTTTTTTCGAGAGAACAAAAGAGTTTTCCGTGATCAATCTTCGTCATCTAATTATTCATGGAAATAGGAGCTTGTAGATCTTCTAAATGAAGCAAAGTAACGGACAAACCATCTATATATCTTAGGTTTGAGGAAGACTGACGCGTGAGAAGCAGGCAGGCAAACGGAGACCAGAGATGCGTTGGTTTTTGAATCGACTGCCAAGAAAAGACATGACAAACCAAAAGAGCTTGAAGTTGCTCGTACCAGATCGATTGCCTCATTCTTGATCTCCTCGAGCCCCGCCATGCCGGCGCGCTGCTAGCAGGCGGCACAACTGCCGACGCAGCCGCCCAAGGAAGAGGGACGACCAGAGCGGGAGCAGTTACCGAGCGGCCGGGTGGGAACGAAGCGAGGCCACCCAGGAAGCTCTTATATATCGGCACAGGTGGGGGGCAAGCCTCAACGATATCATCTTTTCCTCTCTTTTTTTGAAATTATTTATTATTTATCATTATATAACTATGAAAAAGACATATTAGTCAGAGCTCTACGAGCTTCAAATTAAAAAAAAAGCCAGCCTGGCACTCTACGAAAAGCGATATGCTCTAGCTCCACAAAATCAGATTTGGATGAAGAGTTAGATTCATTATTTTTCTAGAGCTCCTTAAGGGGTGCTATACAAAAGGTTATTTAGTGTCTTATCATAGAGTTGGGTGAAAATTATCTACCATTCCAACTGTTTACATAGCTATCTCTCTATATTGGTTCATTTTTGTTCCCTTTCTTTCTCAACTACAAGAAAAAGCTGTTAGGCCATGTTTGGATGCCTAGCTCCACGAAATCTGGATTTAGATTTTTTAGATAAGGGATAAATAAATATTTGGCCTCTACATCCAGAGATGTACACAGCCAATTATTACAACGCCTTGAAAAAATAAAAGAAAAGAGCAAGTCTTGGTCTAAAAAAAGACCCGGACACTAGAGTAAACTGTAAAAATGTTTCCATCCTTTACTAGAAAGCTCTAAAGCAATTGTTTCTAATCTCTTGCTCATTGATAAGAGGATTTTCTTGGCTTGCCCGTCACGCTACAGCGGGTCCAGAAGCGGAGCCAATACGCTCCCCTGAAAATAACCTGCATAACAGAGTTAGTTTTGATTTTGTTAAAAATAACATCATTCCGGCATCGTCAGATGGCCCAGCACATGGCAGACACCCCAACCCAGATCAGACCTCTAAGCCTCTTATGCTGATTTCGAAGCCATGTCTCGAACATGTGGCTGATACAGTTTAGTTAAATTAGTAGCAAATAAAATAATCCTCCAAATCATTTTGGCGAAAGGGCAGTCGATGAATAAGTGTTGGATAGTCTCATTCATATTACAATAGGTACACTTTTGGCTCCCTTTCCAGTTCTTCCTAGCGAGGTTGTCTTTGGTTAGGACCACACCCCTTTGTAGGAACCAAAGAAAGATTTTAATTTTTAGAGGAATTTTAAGTTTCCAGAGTTTCTTATGAGGAAAAGGTGGCTGTGTATCAATGAGATGGAGATACAGCGAGCGGACAGAGAATAAGCCCGATTTGGTTAGGTTCCATCTAAGATAGTCTGAACCTCCCACCAATTCAACATTAGAAATCTGTGCTACACTGCTACTAAATTTAGCCACTCTGAAAGTTTGTTACCCACCAGAGCCCTACGAAAGGAGATGTTTAGGGGACTAGAGGCCACCACCTTCGATACAGTTGCGTGGCGATCACGCACTGTATTATAAAGAAAAAGATATTTAACTTTTAGAGTCTTATCTCCTACCCATGTATCGTCTTAGAACCTCGTTTTTGTCCCATCTTTAACATCTAAGGAACCTTTAGCTAAGACCTCATCTTTGATGTGCATGAGGCCTCTCCAAAAATGTGAATCATGGGGCTTAGCTGTCACTTGGGTAAGGGTTTTTGATCATAGGTATTTACTCATTAGGAGGGACTGCCACATGCCCTCCGTGTTAAGTAGATTTACCAACCATTTTGCCAATAAACATTTATTCCGCAGTTGTAAATCCAGGATACCTAGACGCCCTTAGTCCTTAGGCTGACATAAGATGTCCCATCTAGCAAGTCTATATTTTTGTTTATCGGTAGATCCTTGCCAGAAGAATCTTGATCTGAAATGATCAAGGTTTTTGAGTACTCCTTTAGGGATCTCGAAGAAGGACATCATAAACATGGGTAGAATGCTTAAGACAGAGTTAAGCAGAACTAATCCCCCCCATAAGATTGGTACTTTGCTTTCCAGCAAGAGAGTCTCCGCTAAAAACGTTCTTCAACCTTTCTCCATTCAGAGTTCAGAAGCTGTCTATAGTGCATTGGAATCCCTAGATATCTGAAGGGATATTCCTCCGCATTACACCCAAAGAGACTAGTATAAAAAGGTTCCATCTCTTTAGCTGCCCCATAGCAGAAAATTTCACTCTTGTGGAAATTGATTTTAAGCCCAGATAATTGTTCAAAGACACATAGCAAAAGTTTTAAATTCTTTGGTTGTTCTGGGTCATGGTCTATAAAGATAATGGTGTCATCTGCGTATTGTAGGATCGATAGACCATTATCAATAAGGTGGGGGATGACTCCTCTTATTTGGCCGTCAGCTTTTGCTCTATTAATAAGCAGAGCTAGCATATCAGCTACGATGTTAAAGAAGATTGGCAACATAGGATCTCCATGCCTGAGTCCGCGTCTGGTTTGGAAGTAGGGGCCAATATCATCATTGACTTTGATCCCCACACTTCCCCCAGTGATCATACTCTCAACCCACCTACACCACTTGGGGGAGAAGCCTTTCATGTGTAAGGTTTGCTGAAGGAAAGACCACTTCACTTTATCATATGCCTTTTCGAAGTCAATTTTGAAAATTACCCCATCTCTTTTTTTGGTGTGTAACTCATGGATAGTTTCGTGCAAAATTACTACTCCTTCCATGATATTCCTGCCTAGCATGAATGCAGTCTGCGTCGGGCTCACCACTGATTTTGCTACCATATTCAGCCTATTTGTGGGCCCACTTTAGTGAAGATTTTGAAGATCACATTGAGGACACAAATTGGTCTATATTGCTGAATTTTTGTAGCATTTTGAATTTTTGGAATTAAAGTAATGATTTGAAAATTCAGGCTATAGAGATCAAGGGCCTCCCTATGGAGGTCTGCAAAGAGGCATAGAAGGTCCTATTTTATTATTCCCCAAAACACCTGATAGAATTCCACAGGAAATCCATCTGGGCTCGAAGCTTTATTATGCTCCATTTGGAAGATTGCATCCCTCACCTCAGATTCAGTGAACGGACTACTTAGGATATCATTTTCTTTCGGGGAAACTTGAGGAATATCAAGGGATTGATCTTCCACAAGTGTGATCTCAGAAGATATTCTTATAATATCTCGTAATATGGCTTTTGAGGCACTCACCACCGACTACAGTCCCTTGATCATTTTCATGTTTGTAAATATGTTGTTTATGGTGTTTCCCATTAGCCACTAGATGGAAGAACCGAGTGTTACCATCACCCTCCAAGAGGGTTTTAACTTTAGCTCGTTCATACCATTTCAGTTCCTCCTCTCTCAGAAGGGTAACTAAACGCTCTTTTAGATAGTGTTTAAGATCAATTTCATGATTAGATAGTTGAGTATTCTCAGCTTTTTTATCAAGAGTCTCTAAAAGAGCTAGCAAGGTCTTTTTTCTTTTTTGTAAGACCCTATTATATGTTTAGCCTAGCCTCTTAGATGTTGTCTGAGCCTGCGGATCTTGAACTACCAACGTTCAAGCGAGGTTGACCCCGAGCATGGTGATTGCCAAATATTTGTAACCATGTCATAAAATCCATCCCGTAATAACCACCCCCTCTCAAACTTAAAAGGACGGTTATTCGTCTGGTGGGTCGATGCTCCAGTGTTAAGCACAAGGGGAGTATGGTCGGAAATATTTCTATCTCTAGGTTCGACTGTTGTCAATGGGAACTGATTTTCCCATTCAGTGCTAACGAGGATTCTATCTAAGTTTTCAAAAGTTGGATTATCTCCTGGCCCCGTCCAAGTATATTGTTGGCCTGACATCACAATCTCCTTTAGATCAAGAGATTCAATGACATCATTGAAAAGATTAGGCCATTTTGAGTCAAAAACTCCTGAAATCTTGTCCTCTGGATTTCACATTATATTGAAATCCCCCTTTTATATATGGAAGGTGTTGGATAACTAGAAATAGGGTACCCAAATTACCAGACTCTACAAAAAAAAATCAACCCTCGGGGCTCCTCCGCCTCGCCTGAGCCAAGGTTGCGTCATCCGAGATGTCATCAACCCTCGGGGGTTCCTCCGCCTCGCCCGAGCCAAGGTGGTGTCATCTGAGACGTCATCGACCCTCGGGGGCTCTTCCGCCTCGCCCGAGCCAAGGCGGCGTCATCCGAGACGTCATCAACCCTCGGGGGCTCCTCTGCCTCGCTCGAGTCTAGGTGACATCGCCCGTGACGTCATCTACCCTCTGAGGCTCTTCCGCCCTGTCCGAGCCCAGCAAACATCATCCGTGACATCCCTCGCCCTCGGAGATCTCACCGTCATCCATAGCCTAGGGTGCCCAAGCCCATATAGTAAAAAGGTCCACAGTCTCCTCCGTCCTCAGGCATGGGGCTTAAGGCATGAGACGCCATGCTGACCACTGTTCACCCTGCGGTACGGGGCCCTGTGCTACCTAACCGGCGACTTATGTGCGTTACACCCACGCCATGTCTCCGATGGACACTTCAACAGGGATTAGGGCGTCATCAGCCCTGTACGACGGAATGCAGGGGTGCCTGGTCCTGTGTGACAGCCCCCCCATGCCCAGAAAAGGGGACAGCAGGGTTCCTGGTCACAAGGTGCATGGATACAGTGCAACAAGGACGAACAGGACTCGGACATGTGTCTACTGGCGCAATCTTCCTCAGGAAGGAAGACAGGATGAAGACAAAGGCCTCCCCCGACAGCAACCCATGTCGGGCCCATGATCACTCCCCCTCTCTCCACTGTACTCCTCCATCTCTCCCTACGTATAAAGGGAGGGAATGGACCCCCAATCTAGCTCTCTCGACATCCCAACATTCATTCACACACACTCAAACTCGCATACACGCGAGCACCCACCAGAACCAAGAACCTCATATGCACGAGACCTGGGAACCGCCTTCCCTCTCTCACCAAAGCTTGTAGCTCCCCTCTACGAGTCATCCGTGCTCGGTAATACGACCCCGCAACACACTGGACATAGGGCGTTCGTGCCTGAGCCAGTATAAACAGCTTTGTTCTCCGAGCGCAACCATCCGAACTCCGACAAGCTTAGAAATTTACTCGTTGGCCGTCTAGACCCCGCCATTTTAGACACCGACAGTTGGCACGCCAGGTAGGGGGACTTTGCGTGTCACCCGTATTTTCGAGTTTCGGATGGCTGATCGCCACGTTGATTTCGCTCCGGGCTCCATTGTTCGTTTTGGTAGCCTGGACTTCCAGTGCCACGGGCAGGGGGCCGACCTGGCTCTCCGTCGCCCTACGACATCCTCCGAGGTATCCTTGGACGCCATCACCGCATCCATGGCCCACCTCCATCTGTCTCCCTCCGGGGAACAAGCCACTCGCTGGGCCGTTGCCCCGCGGGCCGATCATTTTCCGCTCGAGCGCCAGCTCGACAGTCTCCAGGGACCCCAACCAACTCCGGAGTCTCTGCGTGACTTTTACTTCACGTTCGCCAACGTGACGGCGCAGCTCGCTGGAGGGCAGCCGCTCTCCCCTGGGCGCGTCAAAACTCCCGTCTCGGAGGCGCAACCTTTCGGCATGAGGAATGCCACCGCGTCGTATGCGGAGATGGTGGCCGCGTGGTTCCATGCTGACCCCACGGAAGGGAGACGAATGGGGCTCACATCCCATCACTCTCGCTCCACCTCCGATCTCCTTACGAGCTCCGAGGCCACATCTTACGCCAACTCGAGCCGTGGGAGCATTGATCCCTGGGACCCCTTGGACTTCGACGGTCTGGAGGATCAGGAGGCGCTTCACGGCTTCCTCCAAGCCAGTGATTATCTGCTTGACTCCGACTCGAGTGATCCCAACGAGGACCATGGCCGCGAGTGCTTCATGTGCGACGCACCTGCACCTGCAACCGCTATTGACCCCACCCTCATCGAAGAAGGGGACGGCGAAGACGACGGCAGCCACACGCCCGACCGCTAGACGAGTGTGCCGGTACCCCAGCCAAGGCCCGACCCGCAGTCTTCGGAGGCCTGGCAGCAACAGCTCCGTGACCTCCGTGACGTAGAGCAACAGCTCGCGGAGCGACAACGAAAGGTGACGTTCGAGCGTGAAATGCTCGAGCGTGAAGCCGCCAGGGATCCTGTGGAGCCTCGCGCTCGCAGGGAGGCCCGGGCAGTACACCACCGCATCATCAACGATGAGCATGACACGCAGCAGTTCACGCGGGCAAGCCAGAACATCATGGCAGCAAGGATACTGCTCCGCAACCTTCCGATCCCAGATGCTCCCGACGGCAAGCTCGCCCACGACGAGCTGAAGACCCTTCTGGAGCGGGCCGCGGAACAACAGGCCAAGAGCTCCGCGTTGCGGAGGCGTGGGCTCAGCGCCGGCCACCCGGCCGGCGCGGCCCGTGGCGACCGTGAGGGGTCGGTCCACCTGGATCCCGCACCGGCCGAACACCGGCGTCCCACCATGCACGCCCGCGTAGGCGAAAAGCGCGACGTGCGCGACACGCTCAACGCGCGCAAGCACGCCAAGCAGGACGACGCAAGCCGAGGCTACCATGTCCGACGTGGCGGCTGATATGACAGCGATGAAGACCGGCCTCCCACGCCAGAACCAACGGGACCCTTGGCGTTCATTCGCCACATCCGACGCGCGCGGCTCTGGCTTGACGACTACCGCCTCGCCTGTCAGGCCGGCGGCGCGGACGATGACAACTTCATCATCCGCAACTTACCCCTTCATCTTTCGGACTCAACCCGCACGTGGCTTGAGCATCTGCCACCCAACACCATCGATGGGTGGGAGTCTCTGCGACAGTCCTTTGTCAGGAATTTCAAAGGCACCTACACGCGCCCAAGCAACCCCTAGGACCTCCGCAGCTGCAGACAGAAGGCGGACGAGTCCCTCCGGGAGTACATCCGTCGCTTCTCTCAGCAGTGCACAAGGCTCCCAACGGCGGTCGACACAGACATGGTCGGGTCCTTCCTCGCAGGCACGACCTGCAAAAAGTTGGTCCACGAGCTGGGCCGCAGCAACCCTCGCACCACCGAATGACTCCTCGACATCGCCACGAGCTACGAGTCGGGAGAAGAGGCGGTCGGTGCAATTTTCCACCCCGACAAGGGAAAGGGCAAGGAAGTCGAGACCGCCGGCGAAGGCGGCTCGAACCGTGCCCAGAACAGGAACAAGAAGAAGGGAAAGCCGCAGTGTAGCAGTGGCGACAACCTTGTCGCAGCGGCAGGCCGCAAGCCTCCCCGTCCCCAGGGTGGGAAGAAGGTGGGCAAGTTCGACGACATGCTCATGAAGCCATGCCCGTAACACAATGGACCGGTCAAGCACACTCTCCAGCAGTGTGACATGATGGCCATGTAATTCAAGGTTGTCCGTAACAAGGACGAGCCGAAGGAATCAGAAAGCCAAGACGGGGACGGGGGTCATGAAGACTCCTACCCCCACGTCAACAAGTGCCTAATGATCTTCGGAGGTCCAGAGGCCTATAGCTGCAAGCGCCGGCAGAAGAAGGAGCGATGAGAGGTCTTCGCAGTCGCCCCGGCAACTCCGGCCTTCCTTGACTGGTCAGAGCCCGACATCACGTTTGGCCTAGATGACCATCCGAGCCACATTCCCCACCCAGGTCGTTACCCACTCGTCGTGGACCCATCATAGGGAGCGTGCGCTTCACCAAAGTACTGATGGACGGGGGCAGCAGCCTCAACATCATGTACTACAATGCCTTCGAGGCCCTCGGTCTACGTAGGGAGAAGCTTCGATCCTCGGGGGGTCCCTTTCAGGGAATCATCCCCAGGAGAAAAATGGTACCCCTAGGCAGATCGTCCTACCCGTTACGTTCGGGGAGCCGGACAACTTCTGGACCAAGTACCTCACCTTCGAGGTCGTGGCTTACCGAGGGACTTACCACGCGGTGTTGGGGAGGCCATGCTACGCGAAGTTCATGGCCGTTCCCAACTACACTTACCTCAAGCTCAAGATGCCGGGGCCACACGGTATCATCACGGTCTCCTCCGACGTCAAGGTGGCGTACCAATGCGAGGTGGACTACTGCGAGAACGCCATGGCCGAGGTGCGCATCGAGGAGCTAGTGGCAGCGATTGAAGCCGCTGACAAGATGGACGTCGACCCCTAGAGCGCGAGGAGCTCGGACGCCCACGACACCAACAGCTATGTCACTTTTCTACTATTTTCTAGTATGCCTATCACCATGTACATATGCATGTAATCTTTTCATTAAGAGCAAAAAGTTCGAGGAATAAAAACGCAGGAACTCTCGGACCGACCGCTTAGCAAGGTGCACTCTCGGCGCGCGCCAGAACACACCTCGCTCGGGGGCTGGGAAGGGGTAACCCCCTGTCTTTCAGTCCAAAAAACTTTTTCGCTCAAAAAACCACATTTGCCGATCTGCTAAGCGAAAGTCGGATTTCCCGCACCGAGAGAAGAGATCTCGCCGGACCATGCCAAAGGGCCGCGAAATACTCCGGTTCCCCAGAGCCAAGTATCTCCACCCGACCTCACACCTGAACAGATCAAAGCTCCTCCCAGGGAAAGTCGGGCAAGTAACCCAAGCAAAAGGAAAATGCAAAAACCAACAAGCAAACAAATTTAAAATGAGCTCACCAAAGAGCTATCAAAGTCGTCTAAAAACCCTCCCGGGGGCACATCACAAGATAACTTAAAATGTTTGTTGCAAGGGCCCTCGGCCCTGATCTCTGACCACGCAGGGTCACTCCTTTGGCGACGGGAACACATCATCGTCAAGCTTGGCAGCCAGGATCGCTGCAGGCTCCTCCGCATCGGCCTCGATCTGGTCGACCAGGTCCTATGGGGTGTCAGGGGGGTACCCTAAGCTGACGAGCGCGGGAGTCACCGCGTCGTAGAGGCAGGCGGCGATGGCCATCGTGCGATGGACCCCAATGCGCAGGGCCTCCCGGATCCGCGTTTGGCCATGCTCCCAGAGCAGGACAACGCGGATCCTGGACCCTGCCGGGCCACCCTCGACGACTACCACGCCGAAGAGGTCGCACACCCCGTGCACGGCCTCCCGCAACGCCTGTGCCTCCTGCACGCCGACCTGCAACGCTGAAGCAACAAAAAGGGGATCTCAACCTCTGAACAAACTTCACACAATGCCAAGGCAAGAGGGCAGGCGGAGGAGACATACCTGCGTTCTCTCCCTCTAGATCGGCGACCGTTGCCCAGAGCTGAGAGGCGACCGTCGTCAACTCACCAACCCGGTGGAGAACTCCAGAATCCTCGGGTCGGCATCAATATTGCGCTCGCGCGCCTGGTTGGACAGGTCCTCGAAGCGGGCCACGACGCTGTCTCGCTCCTGATGATTGACGTCACGTTGGCGTCGCATGGTGTTGCGCTCCTCCTCCATGGAGTTCAGCGCCGAGATGGCCCGGCGCCGCGCTTCCGCCTCGGCGTCACGCTCGGACATCAGACGCTCGACTTCGGCCCGATGCACCGCACGCTCGTCCGTCAGAATCTTGCGTATATCCTTGCACCAGTGCGGGAAACATCCCGCTCCAGTTCGACCCGCTCGACGTCGGTCTCCTTCCGGCATGCCAACGCTCGAGCGTCTTCCTCCCTCGCCTCCGAAGCCCTCAGTTGCTCTTCCAGCTCGACCACGTCGGTGTCCCCAACCGCTGCCCACGACCCGGGGTCCCATTGCCCAATCTCACGGCGGAGGAACTCGGATTTCTCGGCGCTCGTCGCCATCGGGATCTGCGAGGAAAGGGATGCCAGCAAGTCAACCGGAACAAAAGAAACAACGCTTACGTTCGGGTGGGTCCTCACATTGCCATGGTAAGAGAGGTCGTCGTTGAGCGAGGCGACCGACCGCTAAAGCTCCTCCACCGCACGTGCCACGCGACGTTCATGCTCCCGGCGAGAGCTTGCGACACATCGCCAGTGTCGAGGTTCTCACTGGTCGTCGAGCACAAACACTGGCTCCCTTGGATTTTCCCGGTTGACCCATGCGATCGGGTCAGCATCCCCGAAGGAGTGGCGATCAGCGCCAAGTCAGCGAAGGGCCCTAGGAGCGGTCTCTCCGCCGGCGCCAGCCGGCACGCTCTGCGAAGTCATGCCGAGCTGGGGGAGAACAGCTTTCGACGCCCGCGCGGCCGCCAGCTCCTCCTCTGTGAACGACTGGGGGACTATCACGTCGCGAGGCGACCTGCCACGAGGAGGGGGGCCGTCTGGATGTCTCGCCTCCCCCGCGCTGGCCTTTATCGCGGCGTCCCCCAGCGTCACGTCCGTCTGGACCTCCTCAACGTCCATGGCCACGGTGACGTCTGGGCCACCCTCCTCCCCAGAGTCGTCGACGACTACCACCTCCGGGGAAGAAGATGGCACGACAACCGCGGGGTCGGCGTCTGCAGGGGTCTATGACGTCGCGCCAACCACGACGACATCATTCAGGGCTGGGCCACTCCCGGTCCCTGCGGTGCCTGATGAACCTGTGGCCAAGGCCGCGACATCCCGTCCCGAACCAACCAGAGGCGCCTCCCGGCGCAGTCTCTTCCAGCCTGTGTATACGGGGCTCCCGACGGCCCTGCGACGTCCAGCCCGTGTTCGCCACACAAACAACCGACCACATTTATAAAACGGAGAAGGAGACCACGCAAAGGAGGCTTACCGTGGGGAGAAGACGCGGCCACGCTTTGGCAACGACCCCGTTACACTACGGCTCGAGGACCCCGAACCGCCGCTCCATTCGTCGTCCCCGCCTTCCGCGGGCAGGACGGGAAGCGGAGTGGATGGAGTGCCGCCGGCAGCACCGCCCCTAGAACTACCAGGGTCCATATGCGCGCCGAGCACCCTCACCGGCGGTACCACCACCGTGGTCGCGGCCGTGGCCGGCTGACACACTGCCCCCGCCGTTCAAAGCGCAGGGACCACCTCCGATAGAGGACGCCGGTCCTCGTCGTCATCATCATCGTCATCCTCCCCGAGGGCCTCCCAATCCATGTCCTCCGCACCTAGCACAGGCGGAGGGGGGAGAGGCGCGGCCACGTGGCGAGCTATCGAGAGGGGCCCCTGTAGAAAAAGGACGAGCGGCGTGCGAGTTGTCATCACCAAAAAAAGGGAGTGCGGAGAAGAGACACTACATTATGGTCTCGACTCACCAGCTCCACGAAGTTGAGGCTAGGCCGCATCGGTGGACAACGGTAGGCGCCATCTTCGTCGAGGGAGTCCCCGAGCAGCCTCCGGGCGACTTCGACCGCGTCCGCCAGCTCTAGGTCCACCGCCGCCATGGCGGACCCCTCACGCGACGTCCCTGGAACCATGTCGTTCAGCGCACGCACCCGCGCCATGAGCGGGAGCACCCGGCGCTGCATGAATTGCGCGACGACACCCGAAAGGTTCAGCTCCGCGTCACGGAGCCGCCCCAAGCTCCGGATATAGGGCGCTATCCCCCCAAGCTCCTCTGGGGGTCAAGTCGTCGTTCCAGCTAGGGGGCTCTTCGTCAAAACGCCGGCCCGTGTACTACGGGAATGATGCCCCGGGGTGGTTCCGAATGTAGAACCACTGTGAGTGCCATCCCCGGTTGGACGAGCTCGTTCGCGCCGGCATGTAAAGGTGGGAGTTAGACGAACGGAGACTGATGGCACACCGTCCGCTCGACGACACCCGTCTCATCCCTCCAGCATGAAGGAGGAACACTATTGCCTTGAAGAAGAACATCCACAAGTTGAAGTCCGGCTCCGTCGCCAACATCCCCTCCAACATGGCCGCGAAAGCCGTGAGATGGAGGACGGAGTTGGGATTGAGATTGTGAACCTCAATCCCGTAATGGTGAAGGATCCCCCGGAAGAAGCGAGATGGCTGCGTCCCAAACCCGTGCTCGTGGAATGGCAAGAAGGAGACCACATACCCGCTCGGCGGGTCCGGCCTGTCGACGTCGGTGGGGACGATCCACTCGGCATCGTTGTCGTCGGAGAGGTCCGGGCGCAGCATCCCCGCATCCACCAGCACGAGCGCCCGCTCATACTCAGCCTCGCAACGGGGCCAACTCTTCTCAGGAGGCGCACCGGCCATCTAAAGTCCTCTCGGGAAGCGGCGCACGGCGCGACGCAAAGTGTGGCTAAGACGGACGCACTACGACGCAAACCCTAGCTTCAAAGGATCCGGCGTGAGCAAGACAAAGCGGTGAGAGAGGCAAATAGTGCAGGGCTCACGGGGGGTGACGCGATGCACAGATATTTATAAGGGACCGAAAGACAGAATGCGCCTCCGCAGCCCCTGACGCGCACGACCCCACGACCCGAGCCGCATTAAATACGGCCGCTCGGTCATGTTCACTCCACTGTACACTGGAATACTGGGAGCCGCGCATGACAGCATGTAACTGACACCATCTGACTCTCCTCTCGTTTCGAACCCCACATCCCGTATCTATCATCATTACAGGATCCACCCCGGGCCCACCATCTCGCGCACGCAAGATCTTTTTCGTATGCGTCCCCAGCACATAGCAACGAGACCACCAGCTCGTCCGAGCTCGGCCACCTAACGCAGGGATCGGAGGTACGCACACGTGGCGCGACCAAGCGGCAACGGCCCGCGGGCCCAGGTAAGCTAAAGGGATAGGGGCTATAGACGCCCTGACGGCCCACTACGGTCCAGAGAAACGAAGGCCGACCCAGCGGAGTTCGAAATGGCCGTCTCAGGATGACAGATTGAGGGGCGAATAGGGAATGGACACGCTAGCGGTCATTAGCCTGGCAATCGGATGCTAAGGTCATTCCCAGATTTCATATTTGAGTTCGTCTTCACGGATGATTGGTTCATGGTATTCCTACCGAAGGAAGGCAGCAGGCCCGCGGGACCCATCGAACGGACCCGGCTACTATATGAAACCGATTTGGGGTGAGCCACGACATTGGCCACCATCCGGGACCCCAGCGAACGGGAACCGAGCACCCCACTCAGATTTTCCCGTTATTACCTCGATGAGCATCCATGGTTCGTTCGCCTCGAGGATAGCATGGTCCGGCGCATACTCCCCTTTCTCGTGGAGAGATGCGCGGGGAACGTACGAAAAGATGGCACAGACCCGAGACGTTTCTTTACGTCGAGTAGAGACTCGGGGGCTGCCGCCACACTCCTCCTACTAGTTTAAGCAACTGGATAACGGAGAGGGAAAAGGAGGCCTCATGCCTCACCCGTCAGAGGTTCGCACAGGTAAACACAGGCACCCCTTTTTTCATTTCAGACCCACATATATATTTATCTTTGCAGGGGTTACACACTATCTAAGAGCCACAAGGGGATAAGCCCGATCACCAGACACCAAAAACACGAAAACGTTTACAAGGTGGACTGAAGAGAAATCCTAGGCCAAAGGGCTGAAAGGTGGGGGTGCCCAAGGGGCACCTACACCAAATACCTCACCACCGTCACGGGGCTCGGGACCAATCTCGTATCCAGGTCAGGCAACCCAACCACGGGGCTCGGGAGGAATTTGCCTGAGGAACAAGATCGCCTCGAACGGCGGCGCCACGACCCACGGCCCCCCTAGACCAGGCACGCTGCAGCTATGGGAGAACAGCGGTCGCCTCGTCTTCGGGGAACCCCAGGACGCGTCCCTCCTCCGGGGTCGACTGGGCGCGTTGCAGCTAAGCTCCCTAAGCTGCCTCGCGGTCGAGGACGCTGTCGGAAAACAGCTCCGAGCCCGCCGAACTTCGGCAGCTCCGAGTCCGCCCGTCTCGTTGACGGCGGCATCACCATCAACCAGCGGCCAAGGATAAGCGAACTCTGGGAGTCATGCAAAAATGCAATGAATTTTCTAGTGGACACATCCTTGACTGCTCCCTGGGGAGGGGAAGCACGCCGTCGCCCCCTAGAGAACGAAAGCAGGATCCAACCAAAAGGATGGACTCCACACCTTCCGCCCCCCCGGAGCGATTTGTGCAGGAGGTGGTGACACCTCTCTTCCGCCCGGTGGTAAGGATAAGAGAGAGCTATGCACACCTCGCAGAGCTTCCTCTGAATCCTACCACTGGGCGAAGAGGGATACACCCACCCCCACCGCAGAACTTCCTCTGAACCCAGTGCTGCTCTCAAAATGCCACCCACCAGGGCGGCTCAAGGGACTCTCCGACGTGGCCTCGGAGGAAGAATCTGGGGCAGACCATGCTGTATGGATGTGGATCTTCCCATAAACGGTCGCCTCTATTTATAGCCCGACAGGGCACTCACGCGGTAGTAGGCCCGTGAATCTACAACAGCTCCTCCCAGCCACGCCACACTATGCAACAGCGCCCACTTCGAGAGAGTGCAGCGGAGCTATAAATGGGCAGGCAAACGGGTGGCTCAGGTCGTGCCGTCTGGAGTCTTAACCACGGAACAAGTGGTGCTCTAGCGCCACTCCTCGAATGGGAAAGGCATGGCACGTCCACTTTTGGGCCACGAGGGGGGGGGGAAGGGCGCAGTCAGACCCCGGAATCCGACAAACATGTCTTCGACCGGTCAATCGTCCGTACAGGCCGAAAGGACAGCATGGCGCAGGGCCAACTCGTCGTCTCAAGACGCGCCGGCCCGAGGCCAACAGTGCAGCCTGCGCCAAGGCTAGCGTGCGACCAGGGCTCTGGCACTGACATACGGAGCAGTCCGCTCCCTCCCCGCCTTGTGAGGGAAACGAAAGGCCAAGCACTATACCAGACTTCCGAATAAGCCCTTAGGAGGAAAAATCTCCCTCCTAAGGCCTCAGGGGCTACACCCGGCGGGTGCGCTCGCGCGCACCCACCGGAATCCAAAGACTCAACCAAAACCACCATAAGCGCTCTCGGAAGCCTCCGGTGTAGTCCTTCACTACATCGAAGGCTCAGGGGCTACTGTTGGATACCTAGAAATAGGGTACCCAAATTACCAGACTCCACAAAAACAAAATCAACCCTCAGGGGATCCTCCGCCTCGCCCGAGCCAAGGTGGCATCATCCGAGACGTCATCAACCCTCGAGGGTTCCTCTGCCTTGCCCGAGCCAAGGTGGCGTCATCCGAGATGTCATCAACCCTCGGGGGCTCTTCCGTCTTGCCCAAGCTAAGGTGGCATCATCCGAGACGTCATCAACCCTCAGGGGCTCTTCCGCCTCGCTCGAGCCAAGGCAGCGTCATCCAAGATGTCATCAACCCTTGGGGGCTCCTCCACCTCGCCCGAGTCTAGGTGACGTCGCCCGTGACGTTATCTACCCTCGGGGGCTCTTCTGCCCCGTCCGAGCCCAGCAAATGTCATCCGTGACATCCCTCGCCCTCAGAGATCTCACCGTCATGCATAGCCTAGGGTTCCCAAGCCCATATAGTCAAAAGGTCCACAGTCTCCTCCATCCTCAGGCATAGGGCTTAAGGAATGAGACGCCATGCCGACCTCTGTTCACCCTGTGGTACGAGGCCCTGTGCTGCCTAACCGATGACTTCTGTGCGTTACACCCACTCCATGTCTCCGACGGACACTTCAACAGGGATTAGGGCATCATCAGCCCTGTACGACGGAATGCGGGGGTGCCTGGTCCTGTGCGACAGCCCCTGCCCATGCCCAGAAAAGGGGACAAGAGGGTTCCCGGTCACAAGGTGCATGGCTACAGCGCAACAAGGACGAACATGACTTGGACATGTGTCTACTGGCGCAATCTTCCTCAGGAAGGAAGACAGGATGAAGTCAAAGCCCTCCCCCGGCAGCAATCCAAGTCGGGCCCACGATCACTCCCCCTCTCTCCACTGTACTCCTCCATCTCTCCCTACGTATAAAGGGAGGGAATGGACCCCCAATCTAGCTCTCTCGACATCCCAACATTCATTCACACACACTCAAACTCGCATACATGCGAGCACCCACCAGAACCAAGAACTTCATAGGCACAAGACCTGGGAACCGCCTTCCCTCTCTCACCAAAGCTTGTAGCTCCCCTCTACGAGCCCTCCGCGCTCGGTAATACGACCCCGCAACACACCGGACGTAGGGCGTTCGTGCCTGAACCAGTATAAACCTCTGTGTTCTCCGAGCGCAACCATCCGAACTCCGAGACGCTTAGAAATTTACTCGTTGGCCGTCTAGACCCCGCCATTTTAGACACCGATAGAAGGGTTTCTTTAGAACAAGTGTTGGCGAGTTCTACCAGGAAAGCATTCTTGTTTTGGATTTGAACGGGCCCATAAATTGTGTATAGAGTGAACTTGAAGTCATTTGACATGCATCTTAGGGTGAATTTTACATAAAAATCTCCCTCATCAATGGCTCCAATATCGAAAATACTAAGATCTACACATAGAATAATACCTCCTGATCTACCATGGGGAGGCATGGTGTGCTAAAGAAAATCGTGTCCTCCAAAAAGATTTTTTAGGACATGATCCGGGAAAGAATCCCGCCGAGTCTCAGAGAGAGCGATAAAATTAATTTGCTCTTCCTTAAATAATTCTGCCAAGAACCTGTGTTTATCCAAGTCTGCAAGACCGCTGCTATTCCAGAAGACTCCTTTCATTTTAGAATAATTTTAGAGGGGGTCTTTGGGTTTTTGGGAAGTTTACCCTTGCCAATATTTGTGGCAATATTATATTTTTTTCTTCCGATGGATAGGAGAGAGGTCTATGATTTGATCACTCTCCATGTATAGCATGTTCTCATTTAGATTTCCACAAGCGTGGCTGAGGACTGCCTCAAGTCGGTCTTCCCGCTTGACATCACTTTCTAAAATAGAGGACATAGGTTTAGGAAAACCCTTCTTTTGATTAGCACAAAGAACTAACCTATCTACCTCTATATTTTTTAAAGCTACAACATCCGAGGAGCCTAGGTTGATGCCTACCCTACCAATGTTTAAAATAACTTTTGAATCTGGGAAGGTAGTGAAAGAGTTACCTAGGTATTCGAGGTTCTTTTTCGCCATCAACCTTTCCGCCTTGTGTAGGATGTGGACGTCCGCCATTGCCACGTTCCTGCTGCTGCGTCGCAACACTTTGAAAGGAGGGGAAGCCGCCCCCCTGTTGGCACAACGGGTTCTTCAAAATCATGAGCCCGTTGACACCGTTTTTCGGCATGTGTCAAATGAGCTAAGACTTGCATTAATCGGTAGCTGTTTTCTATCAGCATCAGCAGGTTTTCGGTTAACGTTACTGATGAAAATGAATTCTGCAAATGAAGATAAGTTTGTTGCCGATGGAAGCTGAACAACAGCAGAATTGTTGCCGATAAAGGTATTGCCGATGAGGATGAATGCTGCGAAAAGGATAAGTTTGTTGCCGATGGGAGCTGGACGATTCTTGCCGATAGGAGTTAATTGGTAAAGATAAGTTACCAGTAGAGGTGAAAAGTTGCCGATTGGAAGGTATTACCGATAAGGAGATGATGCCGATGGGCACAGGGTGACGTGGCAGTTGATGTCAGCAGGGGATTGCCGATGGCAATAAAAGGAAGTTGCGGATTGAAGAGTCTGCCGATGTAAAGTTTCATCGAAGAGAAGGCATAAGGAAACTGGTGATTTCATACCGGTATTGTTATGGCAATTTGAGTCAGACTCTTACACGAGTCGTTTATTTCCTTAAAAATAGAAGTGTCTGTTTAGGAAAATAGTATTGTTATTTGGGTCTGGCTCCTGCGCGAGTCAGTTATTTCCTTTAAAATAGGAGTTTGTTTTGTTTAGAAAAGGTACAAGTCGTGTCTGTCTACAACTCCTATTGTTGGAGTATAAATATGTACCTAGGGGTCGTGAGAATAAAAAAATCAATCATCAATCAAACAAATCAATTACTCTTATTTACCTTTACTGCAATTTACCCTTTTATCGCATTAGTCTTAGTTTATATACGAGTTCTTCAAGCTTTGACGGGCTGCATCTCCTTGATCTCCGTCAAACCCTTGCAAGTTCCGCGTGGGAGTAATCTGAGCCTTGACATCCGGGCGCATCGCTGTTGTCTCGTTCAGCTCTGCTCTAGTTATCCTGATCAAGTTTGAATCTTGACATCTAGGCGTATCACCATTGTCTTGTTTGAATCTTGTTCTAGTTATCGTCCTTGTCGATTAACTAGTCAAATCGACTGGCACACCTTTGGATATCGAATTCGGGTAATAGCCCGAGGTGTTCGCAGATCCTGACGCTTTTTGTGTCAACACCTCTTTTGGCACACCCGGTGGGACAAATTATACATCTATCATGGGTGATAACTCCGACGTTAACCAGAGGAACGTCATCGAAGTCTCCGAGACCAATCTGAAAAATGATCAAAAGCTGGCTATGGAGCGGGCTATGGAGGAATACAAACAGTTGTATCTGAAGTCCTTCGGTCTAAGCAGGAGCGGCGAAGCCATCCTGAAGCAAGATCCGCCGTTGCCATGGCAGGTCACGTATGATGCCAATCCTGGTAAGTTGCAAGAGGTGGTTAATTCTGCCTTAAATCAAGCATTAATTAGCCACTCCAATGTGCTGTCCAATACTGTGTACAATGCTGTTATGCAATCTTTCAAAGAAGGACAAGCACCTCAATATGTTGGTCCAGTGTATCATCAACCTGGATCGGCATCTATAAACCCATCGGTAGCCCCAATGGCGTCTTCTACTCCCGTGGATACGTCTGCCGATGTGGCTACACCACCAAGGTCAAGTCCCGAAAGCATCACTAAGCTTAGTGCAGATCCAGTGGCATCGGCGATGTCGGGACCTACTATCCAGAATCATTCAGCTCCCGTCAACTGGTGGGGTTACGGTATGCCATCAAATCTATATGCTGGTTCCAATCTGGTGCAGGGAGACAGTTCAGCTTGGAAGGGCTCCATGCCATCGACAATGCAATCACAGCCGATGATCCCTATGATGCATTACTCTACGTCTTCTCCAACTGTACAAGTGCCATCAGAAGACTTCCAGGTGGTGATTCCTAAATTACCTCTGATGCCACCATCGGCAAATGTTGTGCCGATGCAACAAAGCATAGCAACCGGGAGTCAGTCTATGCTGGTAAATCCTCAAACTGGAGTACTAACACATCAAGGTAACCAATTTGTTGATTACTCCAAGGTGCAGGAGCAGCAGGTGCCGGTCAACTATCAGCCATCGATAAGTCACATGTCGATGATTTATAATCCTGGATGGACCAATCAGCCGCTGGTTCAACAGCCTGGCGTACTAATGTATCATCATGGAAGTACAACAAACACTCAGAGTGGACCATCGGTACAGCAACCGATGAATATGATGACTCAACTTAATCCAGTAAGTGTGCAAAATTGTCCATCAGTAAGTCAGCCGATGCATAATGTCCAGATGACTGGTGCTGCGCCCGTGACAACTACTCCGCATCATCTTCTACCAAGACCTGAAGGGGCGCATCAGGCGGCTCCACCAGTCAACAATCAGCCTATGAGTCGGCAAGAGCAGGATGTGTATGGGACCGATAAGATTGCCGAAGTGATGAAGGAGCAATTCGGCATTAAACCCAAGGTTAATACATATTCTTATCGGACACCGTATCCTCTGGCATATGACTTAATTCCTCTCCCAAATCAGTACAAGGTGCCTGATTTTACCAAATTCTCTGGCCAAGATGACACGTCAACAATGGAGCACATCAATCGCTTCATTATCTAGTGTGGAGAAGCTGCCAGCAGAGAGGAACTGAGGGTGAGATTGTTCTCATCATCATTATTTGGATCGACATTCACATGGTTTATATCATTGCCTCCAAACTCTGTAATCACATGGGCCGATCTAGAGAGGCAGTTTCATAAATACTTCTTCGCTGGCATACATGAGAAGAAGATTACCGATTTGGTTAAGCTGAGGCAACGTAATGACGAATCGGTGGAAAACTTTGTTCAGAGGCTGCGAGACATAAAAAACAAGTGTTACAACCTGGTACTTGATGATCGGCAACTGGCAGATTTGGCTTTCCAAGGACTACTGCCGCATATCAAAGATAAGTATGCGTCTCAAGAATTTGAAAGCCTAAGTCATCTGGTGCGAAGGATTGCCGATCAACATGTCAAAACCTTTGAACCCAAGAAGACTTGGAATAAAAAGGTGACCTTCATTGAGCAAGAAGATTCCGATGAAGAGCTAAGCATCGGCGCGGCCGAATGGGTGAAGGATAAGAAATCTGTGTCTTGTCCGTTTGGCCAGAAGGAAGCTGAGAGATTCACTTTTGATATCACCAAGGCCGATAGGATGTTTGACTTATTACTTCAAGAAGGGCGAATTAAGTTGGTGCCTAATCAAGTAATTCCATCGGCCGAAGAGCTCAGAAAGATTAGGTATTGCAAGTGGCACAATGCGACTTCGCACAGTACCAACGACTGCAAGGTATTCAGGCAGCAGTTGCAGTCAGAAATTGAATCTAGACGAATCAAATTTGAAAATTCTAAAGCCCAGAGACCGATGAAGATTGATCAGCACCCGTTTCCAAATAATATGGTGGAAGTTAGTGGAAAAACTAAAGTGCTGACATCGGAAGCTACCGGAAAGAATGCATCAGTAGATCCTGACTATCAGGTAGCTGAACGTGACGAGAGGAGGTTTGCCGATGACAGAAAGGGCAAGAAAGTTGCTGATGAAAATAGCAGTGCCAAGAGAGCTTCTGGTGTTGTAATCACGCATAGGCGGCCAAAACAAGATTACCGGCAATCGCAAGAGGAGCGGCGTCGGTAGGAAGAAGAAGAGTACCAAGAGTGGCTTCGGCATAAGGACCATTGGAAGTGTCCCTTCTTCGTTCACTGCTGGGAAGAAGGCATCAAGCTACCTACTGCCAATAATTGTCCCGAATGCAATGGCTATTACACTGCCGATCGGTCAGAAAAGAAGCCTTGTTTTGACGATCGAACATCCAGGTATGCTAGGCCGCTCAGAGAAAAGAAATCGGCACATGACCGACTGGGGGGCAAGGTCAGCGCGCATAACAAGCTTGGCAGGCATGTTGATCAAGAGGAGCTTGAGGAGATGGCCAATGCAAGAGTGCCTAATGAAGAAATATTCTCCAAAGATCCAAACATCAGGAGTGGTGCCGATGCAAGCAATGAAAGGCAGCACCAGCCCGTTTGGAAAACCAAGCTTCCTCAATGGTGCCCTAAGGGTCTAACAAAGACTCAGAAAAGGAGAATCCAGTGCGAACGCCAAAGCAACTTATATGACAGTGAAAATCCTTCAAGGGAAAAGCAGTGGAGGCCAAAGCGCAAGGATAGGGATCCATCGGCAGAAATCAATATGGTCGTCATATTGCCGATGGAGTTCATGGCACCTGTCAGTGACGAAGAAGAGGCTACAGAAATGGCGCAATTGGTCTTGGATCTGATGGCAGCTGTCTTTGAGAAACCTGCCGATGATGAAAGGCAGCACCTGAGGGCTCTGTTTGTTAAGGGCAAAGTGGATGGACAGCCTGTAACGAAAATGCTGGTGGATGGCGGGGCGTCAATCAACATAATGCCGTATGTCATGTTCAGGAAGCTTCGAAAAGGTGACCAAGACTTAGTCAAGACGGACATGAAGCTCAAAGATTTTGAAGGCAACGTGTCGCCTGCTATGGGAGCCGTATGTGTTGAATTAACCATCGACAGTAAAACTTTGCCGACGACGTTTTTCGTGATCAGTGGCAAAAGCACCTACAACTTGCTCCTAGGAAGGGATTGGATCCATGCCAATTGCTGTATTCCTTCCACTATGCATCAGAGTCTTGTGCAGTGGGTCGGAGATAAAACTAAAGTCGTCCGAAGTGAAACCCCATCAATCGTTGCATCGGCAGAATCAGAGACTTATGAGCAAACCAGGTGCATATCAGGTGAAGCTTGGGACACGAAGTTCCTCAAAGTTGCCGATTACCATATTATACCGATCCAAGCAGTCGGTCCTGAAGAGGAGTTTTAATGGATCAATTCACCGATGATGGAAAACTAGGACAGGGGTTCACATCGGCCGATGATTTATTAGAAGTAGATATCGGCGATGGTAGTAAGCATATGCCTACTTTTATTAGTACTAAGTTGGATTCCCAATGTAAGTGGCAATTGATTGATTTATTAAAAGAAAATAAAGATTGTTTCGCTTGGGATTATACAGAGATGCCTGGTTTAGACCGATCAATAGTCGAACATCAGTTGCATATTAAGTCTAGTTTCCAACCACATTGACAACTTGCGCGCCGATGTAATCCTATGGTGTTGCCTGACATTAAAGCTGAAATTACAAAGTTAATTGAAGCTGGGTTTATTCGGCGGTGTTGATATGCCGATTGGATTTCTAATGTGGTTCCTGTGTATAAGAAGAACGGAAAGCTTCGTGTTTTTATTGATTTCAGGAATCTCAACAAGGCTACACCGATGGATGGTTATTCGATGCTAGTTGCCGATCTGTTGGTTGATGCCGCTGCCGGACATCAAATCATTAGTTTCATGGATGGTAATGTTGGATATAATCAAATATTCATGGCCGAGGAAGACATAAACAAGACTGCATTCAAATGTCCAGGTCACGTCGGTTTGTTTGAGTGGGTCGTGATGACTTTTGGCTTGAAGAATGCCGGTGCTACTTATCAAAGAGCGATGAATTTAATCTTTCATAAGTACATCGGCACGATAGTATAAATCTATATTGATGATGTGGTGGTTAAATCCGGAAGTTTTGAAAACCATCTTGCCGATTTGCAAAAAATCCTGGAATGCACAAGGGAGCATGGGTTGAAGATGAATCCTAACAAGTGTGCGTTTGGTGTATCGGCAGGTCAGTTTCTGGGTTTTATGGTGCATCAGAGAGGCATCGAGATCGGCAGAAAATCTATTGATGCAATTAACAAAGTAGTTGCCCCTACAAACAAGACTGAGCTGCAATCCTTGATCGGCAAGATTAATTTCATTAGAAGATTTATATCCAACTTATCTGGTAAGATTAGATCTTTTAGTCCATTGTTAAAACTAAAAGCCGATCAAGAGTTTACATGGAAAGAGGAACAACAATTAGCCTTGGAGGAGATCAAGAAATATTTGGTAAACCCTCCAGTCTTGGTTCCACCTCAACACGGGAAGCCTTTCAGGTTGTATTTGTCTGCCGATGACGGTGTTATCGGATCAGCCTTAATTCAAGAATTTGAAGGGAAAGAACATGTGATATATTAGTTGAGCAGAAGACTGATAGATGCTGAAACAAGGTATTTGGCCATAGAAAGATTATGCTTATGTTTATATTTCTCTTGCATAAAATTGAGGCATTATTTATTGTCGGCTGAATGCACTATTATCTGCAAAGATAATGTGGTTAAGTATATGCTGTCGATGCCGATATTAAGTGGGAGAATTGGAAAATGGATTCTGGCACTTTCAGAGTTTGATCTGAAGTATGAATTGGCTAAGGCAGTTAACGGTCAGGTGATGGCCGATTTCGTCACTCAGCATTGCAATGTAATAGGTTCTGTAGAAATTGCTCCTTGGACTTTGTTCTTTGATGTGTCTACATGCAAGGAAGGGGCAGGTATCGGTATTATTTTAATCTCACCCGCGGACGGAAATATGAAATTTCGTTGCCGATTGTTGCTACCTCAACAAACAATCAGGCTAAGTACCAGGCTCTGCTAAAGGGGTTAGAATTACTTAGGGAGGTACGTGCCGATGCTATTGAGATCTTCGGTGATTCCATGTTAGTAATTAACCAATTGATTGGAACATATGAATGCCGAAGTGAAGCTTTAATTGCAACCCATGAAAAGTGTTTGCAGTTATTAAGAGAATTCAAAGAATACCGCCTTGAACATGTTCCCAGGTTGCATAATGAAGAAGCCAATCGATTAGCACAGAATGCTTCAGGATATCAGCCGATTCAAGAAGTCATGACATCGGTGATGGTTGCCGATGACTGGAGAAAAGAAATTGCCGATTACTTAAGAGATCTGTCTAAGAAGGTTGAAAGGCGTCTAAGGTTTCAAGCTACCAAGTATGTGCTCCTTGACAATGAATTATATTATCGAACAGTTGATGGAGTTTTGCTTAGATGCCTTAATAGAGAAGAGTCAAAAGAGTTGATGGGCGAGATCCATGAGGTTGTGTGTGGAGCACATCAATCGGCATTCAAGATGAAGTGGATGATTAGGCGGAATGGATATTATTGGCCGACAATTCTTGAAGATTGCTTCAACTATTTTAAAGGGTGCGAGGATTGTCAGAAGTTTGGTAATGTCCAGAGGGCACCTGCATCGGCAATGAATCCTATAATCAAGCCTTGGCTGTTTAGGGGATGGGCTATTGATCTCATCGGCCAGATTTATCCACCGTCAAGCAAGGGGCATAAGTTTATACTCGTTGCTACCGATTACTTCACGAAATGGGTTGAGGCAATTCCTTTGAAAAAGGTGACATCGGCAAACATGATAGATTTTGTGAAGGAACATATTGTTTACCGATTCGGTATTCCTCAAACTATTACCACCGATCAAGGGACCATGTTCACATCGGGAGAGTTTGATGAGTTTGCTACTGGTATGGGGTTCAAGGTATTTAATTCTTCTCCTTATTATGCCCAAGCTAACGGTCAGGCTGAAGCGACTAATAAAGGAGTTATTAAGCTTATCAAACGTAAGATTGAAGAAAACCCTAGAAGGTGGCATATAGTGTTAAATGAAGCCCTATGGTCGTATCGGATGGCGTGTCACGGTGCAACCAAAGTTTCGCCGTATCAGTTGGTCTATGGACACGATGCTGTCCTACCTTGGGAAATTAAAACTGGTTCCAGGCGATTATCTTTTCAGGACCAATTGATGACCGATGATTATGGTACTCTTATGAAGGATGAGTTAGAAGATCTAGCGAGTCATCGGTTAAGGGCTTTGATCAGCATTGAAGAAAACAAGAGAAGGGTCGCCAGGTGGTATGACAAGAAAGTAAAGTTGAAGGAATTTACCGATGGTGATCTGGTATAGAAATTGATTTTACCGATTGGGACTAAGAGTTCTAAGTTTGGAAAATGGTCTCCTAATTGGGAAGGTCCTTATCGGATAAAACAGTCTGCTCCTGGCAATGCTTATATTTTGGAAACCCTAGAAGGGGTTGAGTTTTCCATAGCAATCAACGGTAAATACTTGAAGAAATATTACCCTAGTATTTGGGTGGATGCATAGAATACCCATTGGAATGCCGATGAAAGAAAAAGTTATAAGACATCGGTAAAAAGCGTACTGACATTATATTACAAAGCAAAATCAAGTGTTACATTTGCCAATATGATGAATTGTAACAAATTACAACAAGGATTGAATAGCTGATATCGCACACAGGTGAATTTGCTCTATTTCTTCCATCTCCCTGGCATCATCATCGGCAGACCCTTCAACTGGCTTGATTTTCTTCTTTAGCAGGATAGCTTGTCGGGCGTTTCTGTCTCTTTCTTGTCACAGAGCCTTAATGGCGTTGGGCAGTTGAGCTTTCTTTTGGCTGGCTGTGTTCAGGGCTTCTTCAACCCTTTTCAGTTCAGTCAGCAACTCTTCCCTCCTTGCCGATAAGTGAACGATCTCTTGCTCAAGATTGGCGCCGGAAGCTTCTACTTGGCCGATGTCCTTGTGCTTCTCATCGGCAATTTGTTTGAACTTAAGCATTTCTTCTTCAATCTTTGAGTGAGCAGTTCTATCGGCTATGCGACGAGAAAGTCTTTGATACTGGAGTTGCCTGCTCTCAAGAAACACTGCCTAGAAGAGTGTTTCCTCTGTATCGGCAGATAGGTGGCCTTGGATGTCTTTGAAAGCTATCTTTACCACAGTAGAGTCTTGGACGAGATGAGATGTGTCTTGTTGCAGTAAGGATAGCAATGTTTCAAGCTTGAGTTTGACCTCTGCCGATAAAGCTGGAACGGAGCTTTCTTCGTCTTCATCTTCATCGGGAAGGTTGACGGCGAAGGAGAACAAGCTATTCGCTGGAGCAGAGCCTTCTTTGTCTTCGTCTTCGTTAGGGAGGTTGACGGCAAAGGAGAATAGGCTGTCAGGGGAGTCTTGGGCCTGAAAAGGAGAAAGTTAGAATTTGCCGATCATAAGTTTATACTGGAAGTCTTTAGATAGTTGGCTTACCATCTTGAAGCGGATTTCTTGCCTGGGACTTGGGAAGGCTGCCGGTATGGTATCGTCTGGAAGATCGGCAATGGTTGCCGATGAACACACTTCCGTAGGAGGAGCGGTAGGTGTTGTTGGTGCTGCCTCTGCTGCGATGGTTGGCTCCTGTGGCGGTGATGCCATCCTCTGGTCGGAGATGTTATCTGGTGTAGGTGCTGGTGCTGATGCCGACGTTGCAGCTGGTTCCTGCGGTGGTGGTATTATTTCCTGGTCAAGGATTTCGTCCATTGGCTGATCAGGAATGGACGCCGACGATGGTTCTGCCGTTGGTGCGTCAGCGGTTGGTGATGCGACTGGAGTTGGTAGTGTAGATGGGGTGGCTAGCCTCAGACGTCTCTTTTTCCTCGGGGCAGCAGTTGGTGAGCCGACGCGTTTCGGCTGCGAAGCTTGGGGGGCATCGACAGCATGAGGTGGAGAAGCTTGTACATTTGGAGTAGTTGCCGATGGCCTCGTTGCCTGAAGAAAATATTTGGTGAAGTTAAATAAAATGAATGTTGCCGATGAGAGTTTGTAATCGGTATAAGTGAAATAAAAACTTACTACAAAAGCTCGCGCCAAGATGGCAGCGGCAGCTGATGGAGTAGCGATGGTCCTAGCAGGCGTCGACTTAGGTTTGAGGGTAACTTTAGGTACCCTTTGAGTTACGAAGGTAGCCAATGTAGGAGCCTTGTTTCCAATGACGGATGTGGGGCTCATTCTCTGAATATTGAAGTGTTTGCCGCTCTTGCTTGTTTGGGGGATTGGATTGTCAACCTATTAAGTGAAATAGGGTCAGATGCCGATGGTAAAAGTAAACAATGAAAAAATACATTAGAGTTAAGAACTTACTGCATCATCGGGAATGATGTGATCAGTGTCGATCAAATGCCGATAGTAGTGCGATGATTTGGCGAACAATTGGCTTCTCCATTCTTGCCACCAATATTTGTATAACTCTGTCATGAATGATGTTGGTGCCCCGGAGGATAGATCAATGTTTGATGTATCGGCATGGGGAGAAAGGTTGACAATCCTGTTCCAATCCATGGCACTGGAGATAATTTCTCTTGGCTTTATCACATTGGCAAAGCTGAGTTTGATCGGTAATTGGCCGAATGCCAGCTGCCTTGCTGCTGCCGATGGATAATAAAACTCATAAGATGGAGGAGAGTTCTTCCCGGTTTCAAAGATGTTGACTGGAATGGCTCGGGGAACAATGCTGGCCTTCATGATTGTTTCATTATGTGGCACGTTCCAATCGGTAAGGTTGAATAACAGCGGGAATCGGTTATTGTCATCAACATAGGGCCACCAGAGCCGTTCTGTGACGGGGATTCCACAGTAAAGCTTTTGGAAGAACCTACTGAATTGATATGCATTGGCATCGGTTCCTGGTAGCACTATGATAGCCTCCCCAAAATTGAGTGGGGAACAGGTTGCCGATTCGTCATCATCATATACGTTGTCCTCTGATATATCCCTTGGAAATTGTTGACTGAATAGATCGAATTGGAGGACCTTGTACATGTGTGCATTCAACCACATATTTACAAACCACCAAGGACCTCCAAGATTGCCGATGGATTCGCCTAGCAATAACTTCCTGGATACTTGGTGCAGGAGGTGGTATACCGATCCAAGGAGGTATCGGTCGAGAGGAAGTCTTGCTCCATCGGCTAGAAGTTCTGCTGCGGGAAGGTACATGGTGGTAGGTCCAACTGTTCTGCCATAGAAGATAAACTTTTCTAACCACATGTTCAAGAAGGTGGCGTGCTCCCTCTGACCTACTGATCCAGTCTTCTGGTTCTCTCGGATGTATCCGGTCCAACCGCTGATATTGCGTGTGTTCACTTTATACTCGACTTTCCTACCAAAAAGGTTGGAGGGATCGGCAGAAGAAACATCAAGGCCGGTAAGCATATGCACATTGACAAGGGTGGGAGTAGCTAGTCCGTGTCTAAATAAGAAGGCATTCATTGTGTCGGACCAAAAATAAGACGCAGCCATCATCATATTTTTGTTCTTTGCCATATCGGCAATGGAAAGTCTGATGCACTGGTCCAGGTTGCGCTCTGACCAATAAACTTGCTGTGTTCTGATTATTCTGAGGTACCAGTTCTTCCATCCCCTGGTGGGTTTAGGCCATGAACGGAAAGCATCTTTCCATAACCCTAGACTAAAACACTCGGATCTGAAAGGAATGCGGTTGGTTTCCGCATTAATCAGATTGGTGGGATCGGGGTTTCCCATTGGGCCTAAACAGTTGAAGTTGGATTGTTCAATGGGGATTACGACCTTGTTGTACATTTCCTAGGTTTCAGAAAAATAAAAAAAGGAGAAAGGGGAAAAGTTACGGAGTTGATGCGGAAAAGAAATTTGCAGGAAATAAAGCGAGAAGGGAGCAGGTTTACTTTGGGAACTTCGAAGTTGATCGCCATTGAAGCTGTTCGTGCTCTTCTTGAAGAAGACGCCGCTGCTTGGGTTGGTGGAGATGTTCTTCGGAGTTGCCACCAAAGTTGAAGATGAGGACAGATGAAGGAATGCACGCTCAGGGTAAAAATAGATTGGATGGTGGTAATTTTTATAAGCCTGGTCAGGGGTATTTTGGAATTTTCTTCGCACTGAGCAAGAATATGGAAGGGTATGCAATAGGTATGTGCGGCAATCGAGGAGATATGATTGGGTTTACAACTGTTCGCGCTATAGTCGCGGAGTTTTGTTGATAAATTGCGATTTTTACGCGCGGTAATCGAGGAGATCGTGCAAGTATCTTGGAGGGAAAGGTTACATTAGAGAAACTTTCGGCGCATAAAATATTCTACACTCCGAAATTGGGGGGCATGTGTTGACACCGTTTTTCGGCATGTGTCAAATGAGCTAAGACTTGCATTGATCGGTAGCTGTTTTCTATCGGCATCAGCAGGTTATCGGTTAACGTTACTGATGAAAATGAATTCTGCAAATGAAGATAAGGTTATTGCCGATGGAAGCTGAACAACAGCAGAGTTGTTGCCGATAAAGGTATTGCCGATGAGGATGAATGTTGCGAAAAGGATAAGTTTGTTGCCGATGGGAGCTTGACGATTCTTGCCGATAAGAGTTAATTGATAAAGATAAGTTACCAGTGGAGGTGAAAAGTTGCCGATTGGAAGGTATTACCGATAAGGAGATGATGCCGATGGGCACAGGGTGATGTGGCGGTTGATGTCAGTAGGGGATTGCCGATGGCAATAAAAGGAAGTTGCGGATTGAAGAGTCTGCCGATGGAAAGTTTCATCGAAGAGAAGGCGTAAGGAAACTGGTGATTTCATACCAGTATTGTTATGGCAGTTTGAGTCTAACTCTTACACGAGTCGTTTATTTCCTTAAAAATAGAAGTGTCTATTTAGGAAAATAGTATTGTTATTTGGGTCCGGCTCCTGCGCGAGTCAGTTATTTCCTTTAAAATAGGAGTTTGTTTTGTTTAGGAAAGGTACAAGTCGTGTCTGTCTACAACTCCTATTGCTGGAGTATAAATATGTACCTAGGGGTCGTGAGAATAAAAAAATTAATCATCTATCAAACAAATCAATTACTCTTATTTACCTTTACTACAACTTACCCTTTTATCGCATTAGTCTTAGTTTATCTACGAGTTCTTCAAGCTTCGACGGGCTGCATCTCCTTGATCTCCGTCAAACCCTTGCAAGTTCCGCGTGGGAGTAATCTGAGCCTTGACATCCGGGCGCATCGCTGTTGTCTCGTTTAGCTCTGCTCTAGTTATCCTGATCAAGTTTGAATCTTGACATCTGGGCGTATCGCCATTGTCTTGTTTGGATCTTGTTCTAGTTATCATCCTTGTCGATTAACTAGTCAAATCGACTAGCACACCTTTGGATATCGAATTCGGGTAATAGCCCGAGGTGTTCGCAGATCCTGACGCTTTTTGTGTCAACAGAACCGGTGGGAGAGGGGCATCAGGGGTGCACCCCACGGCCGACTCCTGTGGAGTCGGAGTCACAGTCACCGTCTCCGAGGAAACAACGACAGACAAGGAATCGTCCCTGACCACCTCATGCGCAGTAGTAGCCGCGCCCCCACTATGAACATGTTGATCGTTGGCGCGACAGTACGGTCGACCGTCGCTCGCTCCACGATGGGGGCAGCAGGGGCCGTGCTGTCCTCCAGCTTTGGCATGTTGTTGAAGGCAGCGGGAGCTGGGGGGGTCCCCCAACGGCTGCGTGGAGGAGGGAGCCAGGGAGTCCCCCATCGGCTGTGCGGAGGAGAGGTCCGAAGAGCTAGTACCCCAGCGTCGATGTGGAAGGGGCACCAGACAGCAACAACGTATTCCCACGAGCGGAGTGAGTGTGTATGTTCTTGCAGCAGTGACTGCAAGGCTAGCGCGGGTTCTCTGACTGGCAGTGTGGTGAGGATCACTGCCGCTATCGCGACCGACTCTCCCTCCCCCTACTTGGGGGGATCTAGATTAGCACGGGGGGTAGCGGGTGATGTAGAACCACCCATACTGTCCTGGATCATAGCAATGTCGGCCTGGGCGCAGTGGAGGGTGTTATCAGTAACATCCCCACTCTCCATAGAATGCGTCAAAAATACAGCCGAAGGTTGCAAATGGTTAGGGGAATTGTCAAAGTTATTATAAGCTGGCAACTCTTCTTCCGAAAGAGGGGTATAATTCTTCCTTAATGTCCCGTCATCTGGCTCAAACATGACCCTGAAACTGATTTCATTTATCAGTTCTTCATATGTAGTGTCCAGAGCCTCATTCACCAAAGATGCTAACTACTGATGGGTCATATTTTGAGAAGGTGTTGGGGCCTCACCCGACTTTCTATAATTATTTTCAGAGGTAGGATCAGGGTTCTCTGCATCCTCCATCTCCCGGTCTTCCCCTTCCGTACCCTTATCAGCATCACCCAATAAATCATCATCCTCAGGGTCAAAAGCATAATGCTGCACCACTTGATCAGGTTTAAAGTACAAGAGATAAATGTTGTTTATTGCACAAACATCAACCATCTTAGGGATCTTTTTAATATCCATAACCGCCACTAGGATACGTACCTGACTAGTCGCTCGAAGGTGAACCATATCCACCTTTTGAGTGGCCCCTATGATGGATCTAACAGCCCACAGGGGAAGGAAAGACCTTAGGACACAGGGAACATTGGTGGCCGTTATCCAAACCTTGTCCAAGACTCTTATGGGTTGGACATCGTCGATGAACACTTCAAAGATAATGGTGCACTCTTTGTTCTCAGCAGTGAATGTACAGATTGCAATCATACGCTCCAACTCTTCTGAGCTAGGAAAAGGGACAACAAAAGAATTGGCACCTTGCACTTGCACCTCCCAATCCCACCGAATTGGAATGATCCTGGCCAGTTCAGAGCGGAGCAACTGCGCAGACACCTCGCCGGCCTCCAACATGATGAGAGCGGCTACAGACGACTAAGGGGGCATGACAATTTGATTATTTCTTGCTGCCTAAATCTAGAAAAACCCCATCCCATCCTCAGCGGCGCCGCAAACGGCCACTGTAGGTTTGAGGCCTCAAAGTAGTGTACACTGATTAGTGTAGTGCTCCTCCGTGCAAATGCTGCATTCCAGCCTCACTGATTGTTCCTTGCGCTTCCGCTTCTGCTTGCCTTGTACGTCATACAAGACGTTTCTAGAGGTGTAAATATTGGCACCGGGGTTGACGCCGCGATCATGTCCACCGCCTTATGATCTGTGGCAAGCGCCCTGTCCACCCCTCGGTGCGCCATTGCGACCAGATGTGTTTTGCCCCGCGCCCTCGGGCGCCACCGTGTCGTCATGGTGGTCGAAGGTGGCGATCGCGGGCTTAGGGCCCCCTCGACCCCGATCATGTCCTTCAGAACCGAGGTCGCCTGGGGGAGGTGGCACCCCACGTTCGCGGCCCCGTCCCTCCGTCTCAGCAGCAAGCGAACCCCCCTTGCTCCCCGTCCATGTCCCTAGCCACCGCGATCGCGGCCGTGGGCATCTGGAGGTGGTCCGTGGCCTCTGCCTCGACGATGTTCTTGCGTGCCGCGACTGACGATGGCTCTTCCTTATGTGTAGCTATTGTTCCCTTCCATGAGTGCGTCCTGATAGGAAGACCTCGAGGCGTTGGCGGCGTGAAGCACCGCGTGGAGCACTAGGGCGGCGGCTGTGTGGAAGGCGGTGATGTCGATCAATCGTCGCCTAGGTCCTCCCAGAACCAGTGTCAGAGTAGGACTAGGTCCCGCGGCATGGGCTAGGGTGACCCTAGGCGAAGCCATCTTCCTAGTCTGGCTCGGCCCAATCGGATGTGGTCTAGTCGGACCGGTCCGGGGGTTTGAATTTTGAAATCCCTGAGATTTAGGATCTTGACCGCCTCCATGGGCGATGTGGCAATCCCGGCTAGTGGAACGAGGATCATGGCCGCGAGCTGGCACCCTCCTTTGCAGAACCGGGAGGATGAAATCCCCGAACGTTGCCGCCGGTGTGATGCGACGCGATGGAAGAGGCCCTTTCCATAGTCCCTTCCACGACGCACAGACGACCTTTGGGGATGTCGATGTCATCGCTGGGAGCGGAGATTGGCGTTGTAGACTGATCGTGACCTGCTCGTGTTGGTTGATCGGCGAGGTCTGTATCGTTGGGGGAACGACAGTGGCGCGCTAGATCCTCAGCATCTCCCAGGTCTTCGAGGTCCAAATCGTAGTCGGAATTCCAAAATTTTACGACGACCCCATTATCAGGATCTTGAGGTTCCTTTGCCATACGCTGATGGAGTGCTCTCTGTATCCATGGCACAATCGATACAGGAGCCATCCTCCATGAGGCCCTTGCACGTAGATGAGTTAGATTCATTATTTTGCTGGAGCTCCTTAAGGGGTGCTGTACAAAAGGTTATTTAGTGTCTTATCATATAGTTGGGTGAAAATTATCTACCATTCCAACTGTTTACATAGCTATCTCTCTATATCAGTTCATTTTTGTTCCCTTTCTTTCTCAACTATGAGAAAAAACTGTTAGGCTTTGTTTGGATGCCTAGCTCCACTAAATCCGGATTTAGATAAAGAGTTAGATTCATTATTTTGCTGGAGCTCCTTAAGGGGTGCTGTACAAAAGGTTATTTAGTGTCTTATTATAGAGTTGGGTGAAAATTATCTACCATTCCAACTATTTACATAACTATCTCTCTATATCGGTTCATTTTTGTTCCCTTTCTTTCTCAACTACGAGAAAAAACAGTTAGGCCCCGTTTGGATGCCTGCCTGCAATTGAATTCATTTTAATAATCGTAACACTAGTACAAAAATACGCCTATATAGGCGGTTGTTTAGCCATTTGTATAGGCATTTTTCATAACCGCCTGTGCTGGGGCCAGTAGAAATGACCCATTTCTACAGGCGGTTTCTTACTGTAGAAATGGATTTCTACGTACGG
The DNA here is from genome assembly GCA_022036555.1 of Microstegium vimineum. Taxonomy (NCBI): domain Eukaryota; kingdom Viridiplantae; phylum Streptophyta; class Magnoliopsida; order Poales; family Poaceae; genus Microstegium; species Microstegium vimineum. The sequence goes on along the minus strand of CM039135.1, from coordinate 15,522,235 downwards.
TTCTTTTAACGAACCGCCTGTAGAAATGACTGTCCAGAAATCGTGTTTTTAAAATAGAAAACCAGTTTCTTACGAACCGTATGTAGAAATAACTGTCTAGAAATCGTGTTTTTAAAATATAAAAAAAGATTTAAATTATGGGGAGAGGCCACTAGTGACCCGCCCGCCCGTCTCTGTCGCATGTCACGTATTTTTTCGCGTAAAATCGCGAACTGCGCTCTGGTGGGGATTCGAACCCGAGATCTCACCCACGCGCGATCCCTCCTCTACCACTCCATCCATGACTCACTTGCGTCTAGATTCGGTTTTAGTTCACCACATTCTATACTAAACCAACTGTAAATTGATTGTTTGATCCACTGAACAAATTCAAATGAAAATGTTGTAAACTACAATGTTTCATAACTTTTCGAAATATATACAACTTTCATGTAGAAAAGTTTTTCATCCGAGGTCGTTTACAAAATTTTGAATTTCAAATTTGACAATTTTAAATGTATTTTTCGATAACAAGATGATTTCAAATGAAAAAATTGTAAACTAAAAAGTTTCATAACTTTTTGAGATCTACAACTTTCATGTAGAAAGTTTTTTCATCTGAGATCGTTTACAAAAATAAAAAAATCAAGGTCCTAGTATTTCTAGTGGCGGTTGTCATAAGGAACCGCTGCTAGAAATCAAGTATTTCTATAGGCGGTTTTCTTAAGTCAATCACCTGGTTCGGAACGGTTGGGAACCGTTTTTTCTATACATGTGTGTGATAACCAAAACCGACTGTTTTGTTTTTTGCGTGGCGCCAGTAGAAACCGTTTTTCTACTAGTGTAATTTAGAGACATATTAATTAAGCTAATATGGTTGTATATGGATTATAATTGCATATTGTTGTTCACTATATGAGAGACATACTTATTTTTTGTATTTTTATATTAGGAGAGGGAGTTTGAACAACATGTTATAAGTTGTAAATAGAAATATGGAATGGTGATCTATAGAATCAATTTCCATCTCTCACCCTATGAATTTGAGATGGGCTTAATTATGGACTTTGGAAAGTGGTGGAATGTCAAATTCCAAACCAAATAGCTTAATTTATTAAGGTAGATTTCAATTCCTCCAAATGAAGGGATCCAAACGGCTCCTTAAGAGAAAAGTTCTACATGTGTTATTCGCCACAGGTTGCAGTGTGTGTCATGGGGAGGCACTCATGACTGGGCACCACACGGGTCCCGCATGGCTCCTCTCGACCACGGTGCGACCATTGTAGCCTCACAAGGCCTCGTCGTGGTAGCTCCACATGGCACTAACGGTCATCATGCGCAGAAACCATGATAACTCCCGTGGATAGCCTCATGGCCAATCTCCTAGTCGATTAACTCCGTGGATAGTCTCTGGCCTTCCCCACACGCAAGTGGGTCTTCGATGTGCCTTCCGGCAAGCCTCTCCCGGATTCTCTCCACCGTCTTCACTATCAAGCTTCTGACCGAAATGTCGCGGGCCTTGTTCCCTCTAGTACACGGTAGCGGCCACACCACAAACTTGGTTGGTGTGATCTCACAAGACTATAAGCCCCGCTGAGTACAAACACGGTGTGCGCAAGCACCTTGGATCAAGAGGTATGGAAATCTCACTAGAAACTAGGCCTAAACCTAGAGCAAGCACATGAGCGGTGGTCTAACTAACCTAAGCACTTCGCAAAAGCACTTATGCTAATCACCAAGTCTATCACTAAGCACTATGCAAGTGAAGAGCACTAGGATTGTATATCAACACCCTTGGTATGTTTCCTCAAGTCTCCACATGTCATTTGACTGGTTGGGGGGTCTATTTTTATAAGCCTCAATGAGAAGCTAGCCATTGGATCCAAGGAGAGCATCTCTACGCACCTCCAGACATGACTCTTAGATGTGGTCCATACCATTTCCCCCCAGTCTAGTTGCTAATATTTTCACCAACTTGATTTCCATAAGTTCAGGGTCGTAGAGCTTTTCATTAGCTTTCCAAAAAGTCTATGATCATCAGAAACAGAGTTCGGAGCTAAAAGTTATGCCCAAAATGCGAGCTCAGGGCCGATTACTATTCACTGGTCCGGAGGCCTCCAACGGTCACAAACTTGTACAGCATTGGACCGTATCAATGGTCCGGAGCCTAAGTTCGGACTCAGTCCGGTTGCTTTGGGCGCTTCTGGATGCTCTGTATATAGCTCCGGACTGGTTGCAATTGGTCCGGAGCCTTCAGCGCTAACTGGAACCTCTCTGTCTTCAACCGGACCATTCACCATTGGTCTGGAGCTTCTTCGTCGCCAGGGTCCGGAGCTTCTTGTGTTAGGGTATGCTGCCGGACCAGTGTCCATTGGTCCGAAGCTTCTTCACAACTAGTCCGGAGGTCCTGTGAAACTCTTTTGACTTCATTTCTTCGTGATCTTTGCTTCCGTTTTGGTTCCATCCTTCATGCTTGGACTTTACTTGATCTTGTGGGTCATTCTTCATGCTTCAAATGTCTTGCTTGATGTGCTAATCACTTGAAACACCATGTTGCCTTTGTCCAAGTCATGTTTGCACCCTATTGGACTACAAAATAAACACCTGCAATCACGTTAGTCCAATTCGGTCATGTTCAAACACCAAAATCTAAACTACATGGGCCATGGGATCCATGTTTCTTACACCGTGTTTCCACTTTAGAGCAACTCCAACAGACTGACTAAATGTATTCATCGGGCCATTTATAGCTATTATGTTAAAAAAGCACTTCAACAACTTGTCTATATTGTTTTCTATTTTTTCCAGCTAGCTATGCCACTATTCTCGCTGGCCATATTTTCCTAGTGAGTCCTGTTTGCTATACGTGTTTTCCAATTTAGCTAGACTGTTGTAAAAATCTACATTTTATATGGGCTTTCTATTTTGCATAATAGCTAAATCTCCCAATTTAGCTATAATTTTTACCAATTGTCTTGGAGTTGCTCTTACAACTAAATTTTTTTCCCTTGTATGATTAACAATAGTACTCAAATATATTTTATATACAATCATATTAGCATATTTATACCTAAATTATTAGAATGAATTTAATTCAAGGATCTAAACTGAGCTTACTTTATTTAAGTAACACTAGAATTGTGTCACCTCTGTTATGATTTATATTCATATCAAATATAACCTTGCAAATGACTAACATTTCAACATATTTAGCCAGCTAAAAATTGGTTGACTATTTTTTATTCGTAGCTAAGAATTAGCTCTAATATATTCAAACATGGCATTAGTTTGCTGTAATATACCTCTTATCGTACTGAACAATTCCTTGCGTGCATGTATCGACATTCTCTCTTTGCATGGAAAGGGATGAATGCAAGGAATTATTCCATGTATATATTATTAAGGCAAACGACATGGATGGGATGCACGGCTGATGGAGCCAAGAATAAAGGGCACGAGTATATCCCTTGCCTCCCTCGTGCCTGGCTCCAATTAGGACTGACTGTTTTTCCAGTTAGCACTGTGTACTACGTGGAGACACTCACAGATCGAGATGCTTTTGGTGCACACGTGAATGAAGCAACAAATGCCTGCACTGATGTTGTAATCAACATAGCCACTGCTATTCTTTTCTTTGGAGGATCATATCCACTATACTATTCTAAGACTTGATCGATCAGATGTAGCGACTGCATGCCTCTTTGCTGATCGATCCATATTCCTTGTTTGTAGGGACCGTCATTCCATCGACATGACAGTCATGTCTGCTCTTTATATAGTATTTTCTCCCCCTTTTCAGTTTATTATATATTTTGTACGAAAGCATGTGTACAAGATTCATTACTTGGAGTAGTCAGGCTTGTGTTTGGAGCCAAGATGCCGTATGCAGGACCTTAAAGGTATAAGCAACACTTTCAGCAAAGTGAATCCTACTTTAGAGGCTGGGATAATCCTTGCTGCTGCCGGATAATGCAAAATACAAGGAGCTATGATAAAATAAATACAAGGAGGCCCCACTAATGATTAATTAAAATTGGACAACGATTCCCAAACCTTAGCTAAAGTTATCAAAAAACTAGCTAGCAACATCACTACTATGACATTTCTTTTCCGCGACGTTAAGTATTTGGGCTCCGAGGCGGATGGCCTGGTTGTCCGCCTTAGTTATTTGAGGCTTGGCAGCCAGGCCAGCAACCGCCTCAGTTAATTCTTATCTAAGGCGGGTGCTTTGAAGAAACCATCTCGGTTAATGGTTAGTAACCGAGGCCACCTCGGTTAATACAATAACCTCAGTGATTTTTATAAGGAACTTCCTTGGTTATGTGGTTACATTATACCAAACACATCGGTTAATGTATTAACTGATGCGTTTGTTGTAAATAGACTGACTCGGTTAATAGGCGATTAACCATGGCATTTTATTTATAATGCTGGAAGTCTAGGCTATAAATTTAGCAGCACCCCACCCTTCTTCCCCACGGCTCCTCCATTTTTAGGGTTTTGACCTCCAAACCCTAAAATTGGCTATTTTCTAAGGGGAGAGGTTTTACCCTTGGATTTGATGAAGGCTGGCACCACAAGTGGTCCATTAATATCCTCTCTCTTTGTCTCTGTCTTCCATGATTTGGTGCATTCTAAAGATCTTAAGCTATTTGAAGGAGAGAGGAAACATCACATCTAGAGCGTTCTAATGGTATTTTTTCCATACTGATTTGGTTATATACGCCATTTCATTGTTTGTGTGTGCAAAGTATTTGCGGTAATGGACGAGGAATGGATGTACAACACATTGAGGCTGGATCCGGCTTACATGGACCATGTGACAAAGTTTATTGCCACTACGAGAAGACATCATATGACAGAAACCGGAACTCACCACATGTCTGTGTAAGGGGGCTGCAATAACTATTATGCCCACGATGATGTGCGAACACATGGTGGATAAGTACCCATGTTGTTCAGTTTTGATGATGAGTGATTGACCAAGACTTGAGTGTTTCAGTTTGAGCGTTTACTTCTAACCTCCTTGCGAAAGCAAATGTGTGCCTGTCTATCGGCTTCTGGTGTGCAAATACTATGCCTAGTGACAGTGGTCAATGGCATGGAGAAGGTTGAGTAGAGGCTTGTCGTACCGATGGACTATGAGCGGTGAAGGGAGGAAGCGGGGCTCGGACTGAGGGACCATGGGCGCCGGTGGACTAGTTGTGGTGGCTAGTACTTGGCACCGGCGAGTGCGAGAAGACATGGAGGTAGACCGAGTTGACCAAGTCAAGACGGCGGACGAGCGGGTCGAGCGGAGGCTCATGGGACTCGGAGTCCGACGGGCGAGGACAAGGTGGCTCGAGTCGAGTGGTTTGGTGGTTTGGGCCTCTAAACCATCCGAGGACGGGTTCCGAGTTTGGGCCTAAAAACTCAGGGTTCGGTAGTTGAGCCGAAAGCTACCGGTGGTGGGTTTCGCGGGTTTGGGTCTCAAAACCAGGGCGGAGCTTCCGAGGAAGCGGGGATGGCACGTGGCGGAATCCTGGAGGTTGCGTCGAGGCGACGGCAACTCCTGGTAGGAAGCGGGGCCGTCCATTCAAAATGATGAAGATATTTTCCGGAGCTTGGACTGCAAAGCTTAGGCTAGGTAGTTCACTCATGTATCTAGGGGGGTCTTTGGGAAATAGCCAAAGCCCGATAAGTAGTGGATGAAGGGGTATCCCTCATCCCACCTCTTGAACCCTAATCATTTGCACCACCTCTCTCTCTCTAACCTCTCTCTAGTTCATGAGGGCCCTAGGTTGATCTCTCCAACCTTTGTAAGAACTCGCGAATATTTTTGTGGGAATGGGAGGCCTAACCCTTCGTAAGCCATGGTTGGTTTGATTTCTTGATCGTGTCTCGAGTTTTGCTTGTGTTCTTCACATTTTGCTTTTTGCTCTCCTTTGATCCTGAGTTGAGATCTTTTTCTATGGAGTAGTTCTTGCAAAACCGTTTGAACCAAGTTGTTCGTAATCGTGAGGAGCATCTTTGCACCAAAGGATTTCTCCTCAAACCTCACGAGTGTGTAGATCAGGCGATTTCTTTGTGGAGTTCTTTGTTCTTGAGTTTTCCTCCAAATCTCTTCTCTCCCTGTTGCTCTATGCCAAATTGAGCGATGATTTCTTCGGGATAGCTCCCAAAACTATACTAGGATCATGCCTACAAAGTTTGGTTGTAGTAGGTGATCATTTGGTTGAGTTTTGGGAAGTTTTGGCGGAGTGGAATCGGTTTTTCGTGGGTTTCAGACGTTCTACTCGGGAGCTCGGGACCAAGGTCCGGACTACCATGTCATAGGCTCCGGACCATATCCATTGGTCCGGTGGTCATTGACCAAGCAGTCAGCCCGCCAGTCCTTAGCACTGTTGGCACAATTTATGACCATCTTTTACATAGCTAAAATGTTGCCACCAACCCAAGGATCAAGGATAAACAAACACATCATGAGCATATTTTATCAAATAACCAGTTCCACATTTCCATGAGTGTTTGAGTGCAAGAATGAACAAATGAAGCAAAGGAGAGCCAATGGGACCCACATAGGGGGTCGACCGACCACCCTATGGGCCCACCAGGCTCTCCACTCTCAGCCATGATCCAAGAGAGGCACTCTAGAGTGAAATCCATCCATTGGATCACTCTGTGTTTCCTCCCAACGGCTCACAAGAATAGCACATGGATTCATGGGCCCACACCAAGGAGATAGACGTGACAACCACCTCAGAACCAATAATCAGCATCAATGACAAGCGGGGCCAGCATCAGGACAATAGAGGTGGGCCAGAACCCCCAGGGGGGGGGGGGTCGGCTGACCCCTACATGGGCCCACAAGGCCCCCACTTGGTCCCTGACCAGTGGGGCCACTTCCAGGAGGTCAAAGGGGGGCCCACCTACCATAGGTCGGTTGCCTCCCCCAACCTCCATACCACTCCACACATGGTGGAAATCACAACCATCCACTCCTTGGTCGGTTCTAAGGTGGTTTGATCCAACGGTGGAGGAGGTGGATTTCCGGAGTTGTCTTCTGGGAAGTCTGGTATAGCTCTTGTATCTTTCCTTCTTTGTAAGACTTTATCTTATTTATTATATATCTTTCTCATTACTTTACTTAGTATTTACTTTGAGTATTTCTATACTAGATATAGTCTTGCTATATGCTTTTGCTCTTTAATAGTCTTTATACCCATAGTCTGTGATCCTTGTGACCTTTCCTGTATGCGATCATTGCCTGTCATAGGGTGCTTTGATTATTGATCGTAGTCAAAGTAGTAAGTTGTGTGTAAGCGTGGTGCTTATACATTATCTTATCCTTCATTATCGCTTGTTGCACGGATTGTTTGTGGTAGCTAGCTAGAGGTGACAACCTTGTCTAGTCGTTGTATTCCACCACGTGTTTATAGGCAAGTTCTTAAAAGGTAAGGCCCCCGTAAGAAGAGGGCGCGGTCCGGTAGGAGTTTTGTCCTCCTACTGATCTATCCCCTCGCCTAGCATACTTGTACTGAGGAGGCAAACTATAGTGTTTAGACTAGTTAATTAGCTAAGTATATTGAAGTAAAGAGAAGTACATAGGAGTCCCTTTACTCTTCTCGTTGTCCTCCCACCTAGCTAGCCTCTGAGGTCCGTTCTAAGTATCATTTATTGTAGCTTCTTCACTCATCAAACCCTTCCTATCACATTTATCGTTTAACCCTCTATACTAGTTGGTACTAAGTTGAGGTGCTCTCTAGGATCTCTCTCTAATTATCATTTCTAGCTAGCTTTCCCTTGGGATAATATAAATTATGATACCTTGGAATACTCCTTAGTGAAGTGCTACAACGGTATAATCTGTGCGCTTGCGGATTTATCCAATAGTCATAAGAAATACCAACAAGCATTTCTGGTGCCGTTGCCGGGGAAAGCTTAGCCAAGAAATTTTAATTAGATTGAATCCAAAGATTCTCGTTAACTTAGTTATCAATTAGTCATAGGGGCTTACCCTTGTTTGTGTCTTCCTTTCTTGTGAAGCCAGACAGTGTAAGAGCGGTTTCCAACTGCCCGGAAACTATCTCGAAGATCCCGAGCAGCTGTTGAGGAGGACTAGACATCGTCAAGTTCCCCCTCAGAGGTTCATCTCGAACCAGGATCCGTTCAAGGAAGGAGGCTCTACACCACCACTCAAGGAAGCTATGGACCAGAAGGCGATCGCTGAATTCTCGGCTCCGTCAGCTACCCACGTAACTCAGGGTCCTGAGGTCAACTTCGGGGATGCCACCTTCGAGCTAAAGCCCGCCTTGATCCACATGGTGCAGGCCAATCCATTTTGCGGGAATCCCCATGAGGATGCAAATGCTCATCTCTAGCACTTCATGGAGTTATGTGACACATTTACTATCAAGGGAGTGGCGTCTGACGCCATTCGCCTTCGTCTTTTCCCATTCTCATTATTGGGAAAGGTGAAGCAATGGTTCTACGCCCACAAAGAAGAAACCACTACATGGGAAAGGTGTGCTAACGCATTACTCAAGAAGTTCGTCCCGACGGGCAAAACCAATGCTCTTCGTGGAAAGATCTCGAGCTTCCAACAACAGTTTAACGAGACGATTCCCGAAGCATGGGAGTGTCTCCAGGAGTACGTTCGTGTCTGTCCTCATCATGGGATAGATGACTGACTCCTAATCCAAGGTTTCTACCACGGGCTGGCTAGCATGGCCCGTAGTCACCTTGACGCTGCTGTTGGAGGGGCGTTCCTCCAACACACAGTAAGGAATGCCAATGACTTCATCGAAAAGATGGTGATCAACCAAGGATGGGGTGAGGACCGTCTCCAGCCAAAGAAGAGAGTTATGCACACCATCAGTAAGGTGGACATGCTCTCTGCCAATATGGACCTCTTGATGAAGAAGATAGAAGAAGGTTCCAAGAAGGAACGAGAGGCCATCTACCCAGTCGTCGCCGCACAAGCTATTGAAGTCGATCCGCGGTGTGATGTGTGCAGAGGAAATGATCACTCATGCAACAATTGCCCCGAGACATCTTAGGAGGACATGAGTTTCATCAGCAACAACAACAACAACAACGGGTATCGACCCCAACAACAAGGAAACTAGAACTCACGCCCCTTGTACCAAGGTAATGGAGGTAATGGTAATTATAATAATTACAATTCATACAATAACCAACCTTAATTAAAAGATCTTGTTCTTGGTCAATCAAAGATTAATGATGGAATAAATAAAAATATGATTGCCACTGATAAACTTTTTGAAAGCTTTGGTGAGAAAATGGATAGCTTTACAACTGCTATGAAAAATCAATTGAGTGCGAACACATGGTGGATAAGTACCCATGTATGTTCAGCATTGATGATGAGTAATCATCCAACACGAGAGTGTTTCAGTTTGAGTGGCTTACCCTAACATCTGCGAAAGCAGAAAACATGTGCTTGTCTATCGTCTTGTGGTGTGTAGGTGCTATGCCTAGTGACAGGGGTCAATGGCGTGGAGAAGGTCGAGTAGAGGCTTGCCGTGCCGATGGACAGAGAGCGGTGAAAGGCGGAAGCAAGGCTCAGACTGAGAGACCATGGGCGCCGGAGGACAAGCTGTGGTGGCTAGTACTTGGCACTGGCGAGTGCGAGAAGACATGGAGGTAGACCGAGTTGACCAAGTAAAGACGGTGGACGCGTGAGTCGAGCGGAGGCTCAGGGGACTCGGAGTCCGACCGGGTGGCTCGTAGTAAAGACAAGGTGGCTCGCGTCAAGTGGTTTGGTGGTTTGGGCCTCAAAACCATCCGCGTCGGTTTCCGAGTTTGGGCCGCAAAACTCGGGGTTCGGTAGTTGAGCCCAAAGCTACCGGTGGCGGGTTTCCTGGGTTTGGGCCTCAAAACCTAGGCGGAGCTTCCGAGGAAGCGGGGATGGCACGTGGCGGAATCCTAGAGGCTGCGTCGAGGCGACGACAACTCCTGATACGAAGCGGGGCCATCCATTCAAATGAGTGGCTGGGAGTTATCGACCTAGATTATGTTGACGGTAATTAAGAGCTATTTTATCACCATCAAAATACCGTCAACATCCTCATTTCCAAAGGAAAACAAGCATAACCTAAATATATTGAGCCAAATAATTGGTTCCACATGTCCCTTGACTATTTGATGCAGGTAATGACAAATGGGACCTTCTAGGAGCCAATGGGCCCACATCAAGAAGATTAACGTGACAACTCAACTCAGAACCAACATCTAAAGCATATGACAGGTGGGACCAGCACCCAGGAGGCAGAGGTGGGCTAGGGCCTACTATAGAGATTCGGCTAAATCCCTATAGTGGCCAAAAAGGCCCCACTTGCCCCCCTGAGTACTGGGCCACCTTCTAGAAGGCCAGGGAGGGCCCACATGTCAGTGGGGGGTTCGGCCGAATCCCCCTAAGGCGGTTTTCACCTCCCCAGCCGACCTACTCACTCCCCACATGGTGGAAATCAACACCCTTGATGCTTAGGCAGTTCTGAGGTCGGTTGGATCCAACGGAGCTTGATGAAGGTGATGCGGATCGCTGACGTGGCATCGGAGTAGCCCCTACTCCACCTATAGCTATAAATAGACCCCTAGAGCGCCCTATTAATTTCATGCCTCATTGGAGAAACTACTCTCTAGCCTCTTAGCGGAGCTCTTCAGTAGTGTTATGCTAGTTGGAGGAGAGTGAGGAGCCTTCTAGAGAAAGCCTCGGGTATGTCGGGAATCTTCTCCGGACTTCTTCCTCAGCGGATGCGAGTCTCTTGTAAGTTTAGCAATTGTAAGTGACTTCTTTTGAGTTCTTTATAGTATACAGTGTTCTAAATCTGGTTTAGTTGTTATACAACTTTTCCTACTTGATCATCAATTTGCTCTGAGTGATGTGCTTTAATCTTAGGCCAAGGTTAAGGTAGTAAGATTAGTGTAGACGTGGTGTCTAAGCTTAATCTTGCCTTTGTAAACCGCTTATCGTGCGGATTATTTGTGGATGCTAGTAGAAGGTGACAGCTCTATCTAGTCTTTGTATTCCACCACGTGTCTCAGATAAGTTCTTAAAAGGTAAGACTTCAATACAACGTGACGGCGCGGTCCGGTTAGAGTTTTGTCCTCTTTCTGATCTATCCCGTCGCCTCCTGCAAGAGAAGGGCCGATAAGGCCAGTATAACCAGCTATCTCTTGTTATACATCTATGCTATCTTGAACCTCTTAACCTAGTTATCATAATCTCCCTTGACCATCATAGGACATATCTTTAATCCTAGTTAGATCACTATCGTTCCCTGAGGAAAATACGATACCTAGAATACTCCCGGTGAAGTGCTACATCGGTATAATCTGTGCGCTTGCGGATCTATCCAATAGTCATAAGAAATACCAACAAGCATTTCTGGCGTCGTTGCCGGGGAACGGTAGCTTTTAACTAGTACCCTTTGGTCCTATTTTATCTTTTGTTTGATTTCATCTTTTCACTCCACATACACATATGGATCAAAACCCGCTTAACGAATATGGTGCTCCAACGGGCGCTAGCTTGGAGCCACCTAAATCATCTCAGGTCGTTTTGGCTGTTCGTTATGAGTTTCGCCCAGGTCTCATAGCGATGGTTCAGGAAAAACCATTTGTTGGGGACAAAGACGAAAATCCCTATACCCATATACGTGACTTTGAACAACTTTGTTCATGTGTCCACATCCAAGGGATGAGGCCAGGTACCCTTAAGTGGAAGCTATTTTCATTCTCCTTAATGGGAATAGACAAACGATGGTATGTTCGCCACATAGATGACGCGAAAGGAGATTGGGAAAATTGATGCCTAAATTCTGTTTGGCATTCTTCCCTATCCCCTGCGTCATTCGTCTTCGAAAAGAGATCATCAATTTCTCGCAAAAAGAGGGCCCGTCTGACAGATCTAGTATCTTCAGGCCTTGATCTCACTATAACCGAGCCTACAGTGTTACAACATTTTTATGGTGGTCTTAGCAGAGATTCTACACAACTACTTGACATATCTTCCGGGGGAGCCTTCCTGTGTTTATCCGTTAGTGCAGGGAAGAGTCTTCTTACAAAGATTCTTGATAACACCCCTATACTAACGTATATTATGAAGGACCCACGGAAGAACAAAAACCAACCCCCAGAGAAGAAACAACATCGATAGCCGAAACGCTTCCCTCTACACCTCAAAATCTTGCTATCGAACCTGAACCACCAAGGGAAGAAGAAATTCACCCCTTGGAATTCCCCCTTGATATCGAGGCTGATCTATTTTCCGATTTTGGGAATGCCTCGAATCAATCTGTGCAAAAGAAGTCTTATGCTCGAAAAGCTCCGAACCGCCACATTCTTAATCTCATAGAAGAAGCATACCTTCAGGAGACGGTTCAAGAACTGGCATCTGTCATGAGCAATGAGTGGTTAGAAGAGGCCGAATCTTCATCCGAACCAATTAGAATACTGTCTTCCTCTACCACCATTCCTTGTCAGATCGATAGAGCCAGGTTAGACTCTCTTTACGATCCTGCCGTAGCAGTTAGCATTATGTCTAAGTCTTTAGCTAATGCTCTCCTAGGCAATATAAAACTAACTCCAACCAACAACTTCTTGAAGCTTCCTTCAGGACAATTGATTGAGAGTTTTGGGATCGCACAGACCATTCCTACGCTAATTAACAAAGTCAATATCCTCTTAAATTACTTCATATTTGATATGGAGGAATTCGACTTGTTAATTGGACATCCACTCATGAGATTCCTTGATGGATCTCTTGATGGAAGTCTCAAGGGTCATCTTGGGAGTAGCATCAAACTCTCGATTCCGCTCATCAATTCCATGAACACCATGACAGAATCACTCCTAGAATCAGACCCCATAGAGGAAGTGATGGTTGCATCTCTTCTAGAATCATCTCATCCTGATCTAAAAGAAGAAGCCGAAGATTTCATTGAGGAAGAAGACGATCTAGAAGAACCCATAGATCTGGAGAAATCCGAGCCCCCATCTAAGCCCTCTATAGAACTTAAACCCCTTCCAGCTGGTTTAAAGTATGCCTTTCTAAATGACGATCGTGAGGCCCCTGTGATCATCAGTGACAAACTCTCTCCTGAAGAGACTTTCAAACTCCTCACCATCTTAGAAAAGCATCAGTCAGTCTTAGGCTACTCTCTTCAAGATCTTAAGGGCATTAGTCCCGCTCTTTGCACACATCGCATTCCGATCGAACCTGAGGCTCTTCCCTCTAGAGAACCTCAACGTAGATTGAATAAAGGGATGAGAGAGGTAGTAAAGAAGGAGGTCTTGAAACTCTTGCATGCGGGGATCATCTACCCTGTTCCTCATAGTGAATGGGTTAGCCCTGTGCAAGTTGTGCCTAAGAAGGGGGGTATGACGGTCGTTCGAAATGATAAGAACGAGTTGATTCCTCAACGAACCATCAGGGCTTGGAGAATGTGTATAGATTACCGGAGACTTAATAAGGCTACAAAGAAAGATCACTTCCCGTTACCCTTCATCGATGAGATGTTGGAACGGCTTGCAAAGCATTCTTTATTTTGTTTCCTTGATGGTTATTCGGGATATCATCAAATACCAATCCATCCTGATGATCAAAGTAAGACCACTTTCACATGCCCCTATGGAACATATGCATATAGGCGAATGTCTTTCGTCCTATGCAATGCTCCTGCTTCTTTTCAAAGGTGCATGATGTCCATTTTCTCCGATATGATCGAAGAAATCATGGAAGTTTTCATGGACGATTTCTCCGTCTATGGAAAGACTTTTGATAATTGCCTTGAGAATCTGGATAGAGTCTTACAAAGATGCGAAGAAAAGCACTTAGTCCTGAACTGGGAGAAATGCCACTTCATGGTTCGCGAAGGCATAGTGTTAGGACATAGAGTGTCCGAACGTGGGATAGAAGTAGATAGAGCTAAGATCGAAGTCATCGAACAGCTTCCACCTCCCACGAATGTTAAGGGAATTCGTAGCTTCCTTGGCCATGCAGGTTTTTATAGATGGTTTATTCAAGTTTTTTTCTCAAATTGCCCGTCCGTTAACAAGTCTGCTAGCCAAAGATGCACCCTTTGACTTCAATGATGAGTGCTTAGATGCTTTCTACATCCTCAAGAAAGCACTCATCTAAACTCCGATCATTCAACCCCTTGATTGGAAGCTCCCTTTTGAAATAATGTGTGATTCTAGTGATTATGTTGTTGGTGCGGTGTTAGGCCAAACCAAAGATAAGAAGCATCATGCTATTTCATATGCTAGCAAAACCTTGACAGGGCCACAGCTAAACTATGCAACCACTGAAAAGATCTATTAGCCGTGGTGTTCGCTATAGACAAGTTTAGATCTTACTTAGTAGGAGCAAAAGTCATTGTCTATACAGATCATGCTGCTCTTAAGTACTTGCTCACTAAGAAAGATGCTAAACCACGTTTAATAAGATGGATCTTGCTACTCCAAGAATTTGATCTTGAAATAAAAGATAAAAAGGGAGTAGAAAATTATGTTGCCGATCATTTGTCAAGAATGCAATTCAAAGAAGCACAGAATTTGCCCATCGACGATTTCCTCAGAGATGACACACTCCTCAAGGTGACGGACTCCAACCCCTGATATGCAAATATAGTCAACTTTATGGTTGCAGGCCATGTACCACTAGGGGCAGATATGAAGAAACTAGTTCAAGAGAGTTGAGTGCACCTTTGGGATGAGCCATACCTCTATAGAGTATGTAATGATGGATTGCTAAGAAGATGTGTACCTATAGAGGAGGCAATCAAGATCATGGAAAGATGCCACGGAGCAGAGTACGGAGGTCATTATGGAGCATTCAGAACTCATGCCAAGATTTGGCAGAGTGGGTTCTTCTGGCCAAACCATGTACAAGGACACTCATGACTATGTCAAAAGATGTGCAAGGTGCCAGAAGCACGGGAACATCAATACCCGAGATGCCATGCCACTCACCAACAACCTATAAGTCGAGCTCTTTGATGTATGGGGCATTGACTACATGGGGCCCTTTCCACCATCAAAAGGGTATGAGTATATCTTAGTGGCGGTGGACTATGTGTCCAAATGGGTAGAAGCATTACCCTGCCGCAAAGCTGACGCAACCAATTCAAAGAGAATGTTCCATGAAGTGATATTCCCCAGATTTGGAACTCCAAAGTTAGTCATAAGTGACGGGGGATCTCACTTCATTGACAAAGGCTTTCGCCAATTTCTCACTAATCAAGGAATCCGACACAATGTTGCAACTCCTTACCATCCTCAAACAAGTGGTCAAGCAGAAACATCCAACAAACAAATCAAGAATATTCTGCAAAAGACCGTAGAAGAGATGGGTACTGCTTGGAATCACAAGCTACCAGAGGCACTTTGGGCATATAGGACCACATACAAGACCCCAATTGATATGACACCATATCAATTTGTATACGGGAAAACATGCCATTTGCCTATGGAGCTAGAGTTCAAAGCACATTGGGCAATCAAGAAGTGGAACATGGACCTGCCAGCAGCTGGAAAATTCAGGAAAATGCAGATCTCTGAGTTAGAAGAATGGAGAGAGAAAGCATACCATAATGCCAGGATATACAAGGAGAGAACCAAGAAATGGCATGACAAAAGAATCAAGGTCAAGGAATTCAACCCAGGAGACAAGGTTTTACTATTCAACTCAAGATTCAAGCTCTTTGGTCACCGGAAACTGAAAAGCAAATGGGAAGGGCCATACCTCGTCATCAACGCCGCGACTCATGGAGCGATCACACTCTAGGACGACGACGACAAAATTTTCAAGGTAAAGGCCAACGACTTAAAGTTTTCTATGAGTATGAAATTCCTAAACAAGAAATTGATATGATAGATTTTGTTCTTAATCCCAATTAGAGCTAAAATCTACATGTTTTAACTTTTTTGTTCAAATTTCGAAAAGGACCTTAGAATTAGCCTAGACTTAGCCTTGACTCCCCCCTCGTGAAAATTCGGCCCATTTGGCCACTATAGGCATTCGGCCGAATGTCAAGTTGGGCCAAACAACCCGAAACTTCACGAGCCGACTCACCTGACCCAATCAAGTTCGAAACCGGGTGCCTCAGTTCAAAATCATTCGAAAGGCGTTCGGCCGAATGTAGTTCAAACTCTTTCAAACACCCAGACGTGCAGGAGCATCGGGCCAACGCTCCCTTTCTGTTTTCATCGTGATCCGAGTAAAAACAAAGGCCCCGAGCGTTGTTTCCCTTCTTCTTAACCCCCTCTCCTTCTCCTTCCTCCTTCTTCCTTGCTTTCTTTCACAACCAGCAGCACCACCAACACCATTTGCGATCTTTCACACCTCCTTGACCACCACAATGGCTCCACCACGCAACAATGGCAAGTTGCCACTCGTTCCTAGCACCGGAAGTCCCTCCAAGACCCAAGACCTCATCAACTCCGACGCCATGATCATCGAGGTCTTCGAGGTGGCACCTCTGGCCATGGCACCACCACCGGCACAGCTGAACCCCCCTCCAGGGGTCGGTCTACCGGGAAGTGGAGCTCGGATAGGATGCGGAGCATCGCTCGTTCGATGTCTCCGCGCCGCAACCTCAACAAACCCGCTGCGCGACCGGTGACGCCCAAAGGCCGACAACCAGTCAAATTAGGTTGAAGAAGACGCCCATTGCCTCCACCGCCGGCAACATGAGTACGGGTTACACCCACTCGTACTCTCCATCAACAGCGCCGGGGATGCGGGTTCAAAAGGCCCAAGGAGGACCAGGGAGAGGCAAGGTGCTCATCCCTCCTCTCACCTCCGAGGAGAGGAGGGGCATGCGCAGATCCCTCGAGACAGAGGAGTCTCACAAGACCGTCCAGCGGACCAGCAAGACGCCGTCCATCTCTGACCCTCCAGGATAGTTCGAAGACGAAGAAGAAGAGAGTGATATGGAGAAACTGCTCCGCGTAGTAGCTAGGCTTAGAGAAAATAATAGTAAATTAGCAGAGCGTGCAGCAGAGGAGAGGATGGCTCGCCTTGATCTTGAGGATAGTTTCAAGGCCCTTCGCATTAGTACCAATGCGAAGATCAAGCGTCTTGCCCAAGCCATCGAGAGAGAGGATCTCTATGACCCTCCATCTCCATATATCACTAGTCTACAAATAAGATAGGCACTTAGGTTTATTTTTTCCCAATTTAGTTTGTTTATTTTTCCCTTTCTTCAATGTAATGTGTGCCTATGAAAATTTGAATTGAATGAAAAATATTTGGTTCTGCTGGTATTTTGCCCAGCAGAACTCCTGCATTTGATGTCTACTCTGTCACTGAATTCAGCATACTCCGAAACAAGTATGGGGGAGTTCGGTCGAAACTCCAACTTGTCAAAACAGCATAAGGATCACTGCATCATGCTGAACACTTCCATGACATGTACCAGAAAAAAATGGACCAAAACGTCCAACTTTTTGATTCGGCCGAATCACTTTTTTGGGAAAAATTCAGAAAGTTCAGAGTACATCAACATTCAGAGGTAAGAAATTCAAATGCAAAGATCCCCGTGGCCAAACGGCTCCAAAGGCATTCGGCCGAATGCACTTCTAGGGCCTGGACCCACCAGTCAGCACCCCTTCCAATTCAAACTTCAAATCTTACTGGTTTGCCACGTCTCTCCCCTTTTCTCTATACATTTTCAATTTTTATTCACTTTCCCTTCAAAAATAAAAATGAAATAAAAATAATTTTTGCATGAAACTTATCACTTAGTTTAAATTCCTTTTAATATTGAATAAAACAAGAGGATCACATCCAAAATTAAAATTTTGAAAAGTAACATGATCTATGACTTTTAAAGGGCAAAAGTGTCATAAAGACAAATTCTTGCTTTTTGCTTATGCTAGTGGGAAAATACTTTGATAGGAAAATCATATGGACTAAGTTGTTGATTAATGTGATATAGTCTCGGCTCATGATTCATACCCTTTCTTTTTAAAGTTCTTGGAGATTAATTTTTGAAAATGTCATAAAACCATAATGTCACTACTCCTCTATAGTAAGAAAAATCCTACCAAAGCCATACATACTTATGCATGTTCAAAACCTTCCTCAAATGCTTCTTGTATCTACTTTGAGTTTTGTCAAACCTTGTGACCCTTGTTGAGAATTATGTCATAGTTCAAAGATCAAGATCACACGCACACCACATATTTCTGCTTACTTCTACACTGGAAGTACGCAAAACATGTCTTTCATTTACATGATCCATGATCATCCATTAAATACTCTTGAAATAAATGTGATGATCTTTCCCCATATTCTTCCAAAAAGAGATATGACTATCATAAATGAAAAATGATGATGAGCAAGGCTCTTCAATAAAAAAAATTGTATCATGATAGCCATGTCTCAAGTATTCTTAAAATTAGAGAGATCATATACATAGTTAAAGACTATATAATATTCATATACCATTGTCCAGACACATGCACATCTTGATCTAGGATTATGACATTCTTCTCCTTGGATCCTCGTTTTGACTTTACAACATAAGTGATGCAAGTTTGCTACATTGATCACCCCTACCTAAGCTCCACATAAGCCTTTAGAAGTAGGAGATACAAAGAAGGAAAACTCTTTATGCATTGGTAAGGAATTATACACCTTGAGTGACATAGAGTGCTATAAGAGGATTAAGATGACTTATGAGATTTCTTTTGAAAAATTTATCAAAAACTCCAAGTACTAAAATATGATTTGGGAAGATGACTTTGCCTTGAAGAACTATTCCTTTTCTCAACTTCTCAAGGATATATGTTAGCCAATACCACATATCCCATTGGTATGACAAAATATCTCGAATGAATTTTTATGCTTGCTTCATACTTTGAATAACATAGACTTGTTATCTTTTAACCTTTACTCGAGGACGAGCAATGAGGTAAGTATGGGGGATCTTGTTGACGGTAATTAAGAGCTATTTTATCACCATCAAAATACCGTCAACATCCTCATTTCCAAAGGAAAACAAGCATAACCTGAATATATTGAGCCAAATAATTGGTTCCACATGTCCCTTGATTATTTGATGCAAGTAATGACAAATGGGACCTTCTGGGAGCCAATGGGCCCACATCAAGAAGATTAACGTGACAACTCAACTCAGAACCAACATATAAAGCATATGACAGGTGGGACCAGCACCCAGGAGGCAGAGGTGGGCCAGGGCCCACTATAGAGATTCGACCGAATCCCTATAGTGGCCAAACAGGCCCCACTTGCCCCCCTGAGTATTGGGCCACCTTCTAGAAGGTCAGGGAGGGCCCACATGTCAGTGGGGGGTTCGGCCGAATCCCCCTAAGGAGGTTTTCAGCTCCCCAACCGACCTACTCACTCCCCACATGGTGGAAATCAACACCCTTGATGCTTAGACGGTTCTGAGGTCGGTTGGATCCAACGGAGCTTGATGAAGGTGACGCGGATCGCTGACGTGGCACCGGAGTAGCCCCTACTCCACCTCTAGCTATAAATAGACCCCTAGAGCTCCCTATTCATTTCATGCCTCATTGGAGAAACTACTATCTAGCCTCTTAGCGGAGCTCTTCAGTAGTGTTATGCTAGTTGGAGGAGAGTGAGAAGCCTTCTGGAGAAAGCCCCGGGTCTATCGGGAATCTTCTCCGTACTTCTTCCTCAGCGGATGCGAGTCTCTTGTAAGTTTAGCACTTGTAAGTGACTTCTTCTGAGTTCTTTATAGTATTCAATGTTCTAAATCTGGTTTAGCTATTATACAACTTTTCCTGCTTGATCATCGCTTTGCTCTGAGTGAAATGCTTTAATCTTAGGCCAAGGTTAAAGTAGTAAGATTAGTGTAGACGTGGTGTCTAAGCTTAATCTTGCCTTTGTAAATCGCTTATCGCGCGGATTGTTTGTGGATGCTAGTAGAAGGTGACAACTCTATCTAGTCTTTGTATTCCACCACGTGTGTCAGATAAGTTCTTAAAAGGTAAGGCTTCAATACAACGTGATGGCGCGGTCCAGTTAGAGTTTTGTCCTCTTTCTGATCTACCCCGTCGCCTCCTGCAAGAGAAGAGTCGATAAGGCCAGTATAACCAGCTATCCCTTGTTAGACATCTGTGCTATCTTGAACCTCTCAACCCAGTTATCATAATCTCCCTTGACCATCATAGGACATATCTTTAATCCTAGTTAGATCACTATCGTTTCCTAAGGAAAATACGATACCTGGAATACTCCTGGTGAAGTGCTACATCGGTATAATCTGTGCGCTTGCGGATCTATCCAATAGTCATAAGAAATACCAACAGATTACAATGTCTTAGGGCTAGGTAATTCGGTCTTGTACCACACCCTCCGTCTCTCCATTTCCCACCTGCGGCGGCGAGGCTATCTCCCCCGATGCGAAGCCCTGCGGCGTCATGGCTCCACCGAGCGGACGCTTTACCTGCGGCGATGCCCTTGATTCAACTCGTCAACTCCTATCGTCGGTGGTGCGGCCTCTCCAAGGCAAGCTGCCAGCGGAGCGGCTGCCTCCCTGTCTCTGATCCGGCCGCGGCCGTGGATCGAACCTTCTAGGAGGGTCAATCCGTCTTGGATCCAGTCAATGTCGTCTCGCACTAGGAGAGGCTTGTTGCATCTGCTCGCCACAGAGGAGAAGATCTGGTTGGCCGGGTAGAGAAAGCTATAGGTTGCTTCATTCTCTCGTTGATATTTTCCTTCTCGTTGATATTCTTGGTTCCCCCTGTTCTTTGTGCTTCCTATATGCAAACTAATAGATCTGAACTAATGGCCTGGAATTATTGAACTTCAGTCCCTAGTTTTGAAATGTGAAGCACAGATTAGGGATAGCTAAAATAATCTTAATCTACTTGCTTACTGATACATGTTATTTGGGCCTAATCTCTGACTAATGTGATGACATAATAATTGTAGGTCTTAAATTGGAACTTAATTATGATCCAATGCCTCATATATTCATTTGCAAGCTGCTGTATTGCACCTTCGGATGCCATCATTGCCAATTTAATTTTCTTATATATTTTAGCATCTCTCTACATGCAGAGACTTGATACGTGTGTTCCATTGTTTGATAGGAATCATAAGATGCTTTCTGTCCAAGAATAGTGTTCCATGGAGCAGCAAGGTAAAAATTGTGGCTTCCCAATTTTGTCACTAGTAATATATGGTTTAACTGTATTTTGATGGCTGGTAGTACTGATTAAATATGAAAGATATGATAACAACACCACATTCAATATAGCTTACGTATTAAATAAGTTGTAAGGAAGTTAAGCTTTCTGATTGTAACTCTAAATTTATCCTCTGGACGCAACTCTGTTTTTTCTGCAATTAATGTTTTATTTCTAAATGTAACTCTGAATTAGGGAGTTAAGGTTTCTATCAAACTTGTTTTCACAAAATAAATTGGTTCATTGCTACCAAATGTTAAAGGAAGTGTTTGTTTTAGCTTCTTGCAGCAGCAGCAGTTGTGCAAATGCTACAGTAAATCCAGGAAGCAAACTGCAGCTATGTTCCTGCAATAAGAATTAGTAATGCAGGATACCATAAGTAATTATTGTAATGTTCCTAACCAAAACATGCAGCCATGTAAGTTGATGTGTTCTTGCATGCTGGATACAAAACATATATTGATATATGTAGCCCTTTTGTTTGACGAATATATCTTAGTGCCATGTTGTTCCTGCATATAAAATTATACTGTGCGCAATTAGTACCTCAAATTAACATAGCATCTGTTCCACTTATTGCTCCAAATATTTAGAAACACAACTAATGATCATCTCCCTATTTTAGGTTTACAATCTGAAGTCGATGGAACTTGTGCACATCTTTAGAATCAAGAACAACAAACGCCTTGATGTGATGTCGGTTCATATGCTCCAAAGATGGAAGCTTCTCTCGGTTGTTCATTGCTAATAATTTATCGTCATCAAATTGTTGTATCAGTTTGGTCATTATGGTGTAGATTATTTTGCTTGCTGCTGAAAATTAGCTGAATAAGATTGAATTTTAGATTGAATCTGCTTTGAAAAATATGTATCTTTAGGACCTGGAAAAACTGGTTATATCTGTTGTGACTTGCTTGTGAAAATCAATGTACAGTGGGCTGTAATCTGCATTTTTGGGCTGCAGTTTGTGATGTTTGATCTGTGTGGCCTGTTATGTTCCTGGGCCAGCAAATCATGTTGACAAATGAAAAATGGACCGAAGAGTATTCGTGGTGGGCTGAAAATCCGAATGATAAGTGGGCTAAAAAACTACACAATAAGTGGACCACAATGTAAAAAAACAGGCCAAACAATGTTTTGGGCCTGATATAAGCCTGCTCAACCAGTTGGGCCTTAATAGGCCGTATTCTAGTTTTATGACATTTAAGTATATGCCACATCAGCGCCACGGCATGTGCCTACATGGCATGGTGTAAGCATTTGTGACAATGAACTAATGTCATATACTTGTGACATTAAATATATAAATGTCATATAATGAATTTGTGACAGTGGTTTTTTGACGTTTGAATTTTCGTCAATCAAATGTCACAAATCTTAATTTGTGACTTAAATTCTATGTATTATGACATATTCTAATGTCAAAAGCCACACATTTCTTGTAGTCTAGTGAAGTTGTTGAGTTCTTCATGCATAGCATTCACCCAATCAATATCTTGCAAAGCCTCTTCAATCTTGGTTGGCTCAATAGATGATACAAAAGAATAGTGTTCACAAAAAGAAGCCAATCTTGATCTTGTTTGTACACCACTTGTGATATCTCCAATAATATGATCCAAAGGATGATCCTTGGCAATAGATGTAGGTTGGAGTATTGGAAGTTGATTGCGTGTACTTGGTTGATCATTGGGTAGAATAGATGAACTATCTTGTTGATCTTGAATTGGAGAGGATGAACAAGCTTGATTTTCATTGAGTTGCACATTGGATGAAGGATTCACTAGATCTTCAATATCTTGCTCATCATCCACTTTCTTTGGCCGAATGTCCCCAACATCCATATTCTTCATTGCATTTGCCAAAGGTTCACCTCTCATATCATCATGATTGTCATTCTCATCTTGAGATCCATTTGTTTCATCAAACTCCACATCATGTACCTCCTCAACTATACCATGAGTAAGATTCCATACGCTATATGCTTTGCTTCTGGTTGAGTAGCCAAGTAGGAAGCCTTCATCACATTTCTTCTCAAATTTGCTCAATCTTGCACCTTTCTTCAAGATATAGCATTTGCATCCAAATACTCTAAAGTATGCAATATTTGGCTTTCTTCCATTCAATAGATCATAAGGTGTCTTTTCAAGCATCTTGTGACAATAGAGCCGGTTTCTATAATAGCAAGTCATGTTGATAGCTTCGGCCCAAAAAGAATCACTCACTTTGTATTCACTAAGCATAGATCTTGCCATATCAATGAGTGTCCTATTCTTCCTCTCAACAAGCCCATTTGATTGAGGTGTATACTTGGCCGAGAATTGATGTTTGATTCCATATTCATCACATAGCTCATCAACTCTTGTATTCTTGAACTCAGTACCATTGTCACTTCTCACTCTCTTGATAGTTGTTTCAAATTCATTTTGACATCTCTTAACAAAGATCTTGAATGTATCAAATGTTTCACTCTTGTCACTCAAGAAGAATACCCATGTATATATAGTGAAATCATCAACTATCACAAAGCTATATTTTTTTCCACCAATGCTAGTGTAGGCGGTTGGTCCAAACAAGTCCATGTGCAAGAGCTCAAATGGTTTGCAAGTACTCATCATTGCTTGATTCATCACACTTTGCTTTGCCCTTTGATGATGATGTGGCTTTGAATGCCACACTCTTCTTCTTCTCATCTTTCTTGCCATTCTTCTTTTCCTTGTTCTCTCTAATCTTGTCTTTGTCTTCTCTAAAGGTGTCATCGGTAATCACCTCACCAAGAACTTGGTTTGGTGTCATTTTGTCCAATCCACTCCTCACCAATAGAGTGACAAGCATCTCAAATCTTGAGGGAAGGTTCCTCAAAAATTTGAATGAGAAATCCTTGTCTTCCACTCTCTCCAAGTGCCTTGAGGTCATTGACAAGCACCTCAAGTCTATTGAACATTTCTGGCACATTTTCATCTTCCTTCATCTTGAAGCTTGCAAACTTCTCTTTCAAGATGTAGGCCTTTGCTCCCTTCATGGATTGAGTCCCTTCATAAGATTCTTCTAGCTTCTTCCATGCCTCATGAGCACTCTCTAAATTCTTGATTTGCTCAAACACTTCTCTTGAGATTGCTTCATGAATGGCACTCAATGCAATGTCATTGTTTTGGAGCTTCTCCTCTTCGGTCGCGGTGAGTGCCTCTTCATTCACCACCTCAAACTTCTTGTCAACCACAAACCATATCTTCCAGTTGATTGATTTAAGATATGTGGTCATCAAGGCCTTCCAATAGCTATAATTGTTGTCATCAAACTTAGGTGCCCTCTTGGTGTTGTTGATTTGAGCCATTTTAACACCGTGGGATGTTAAGCCTTTGAGTACGGTGTACTAGCCTCGATACCACTTGAAAGGTCTAGGTATGGCTAGAGGGGGGGTGAATAGCCTAATTAAATTTTCTACAACAACACTTAAGCAAACTTGTTAGAATAAAACACGGCTTTAAGCAAGTTTGCTCTAGCTCTACAATTAGGCAAGCCACCTACCAATTCTAGTTACTAGCAAGATATGTTCTATGTCACACACAAGAGCTAGATCACTAGTACTACTAGACTAAGATACACAAGCTAAGCTAGAGGCTCTACTTTGCAAGAATATAAAGAATTTAATGCAAAGCTAGAGATAGAATGGTTATACCAACGTGAAGAGATAAGCCAATAGATAACCAATCACAATATGAATCCTCGGTAGAGACAAGTTGACACAATGAATTTTTACCGAGGTTCACTTGTTTGCCAACAAGCTAGTCCTCGTTGTAGCGATACACCCACTTGGAGGTTCACGCGCTAATTGGCAATCACAAGTCAAACCCGTCACCGGGTGCCGCACAACCAACACAAGATGGGGATCCCCAAGCTACGCGGAATCCACTAGAGATACCTTTTGCGAATCTCCGGCAGGGTAGGTTCAAGAACCCCTCACAATCCACCGATCGGAGCCGGAGACAATCACCTTCCTCCGCTCAACGATCCTCGTCACACCAAGCCGTCTAGGAGGTGGCAACCTCCAAGAATAACAAGAGCTCCGCGATGACGACGATCACCAAGTGCCACTAGAATGCAATCAACAAAGAAATGCACTTGGATTCACTCAATCTCTCTAGAATATGTCAAATATGTTATGAGAGGTGAGTGGTGGAGCTTCTCAAGCAAGCACAAGTGTATGAGTGATGTAAGAGTGCAAGAAGTGCCCCAAAGGGCCGGCCATATCACTTATATAGCCCTCACTCAACAACTAGCCGTTTTGCCCTCAAAACAGGGCCTCTGCGTCACCTCTGGACGCACTTTACACAGGGGGTCCGGACCATCAACTGCGTCCGGACCCACTACCAGCTGAGAGCCAACGGCTCTGCTAGAGCCTCCGATTGCAGGCTCCGGACGCGCCCAAGATGCCGTCCGGACCAACGAGCCTGCGCTTGCCACAGCTTGCCACATGGCTCCGGACGCACCTGTTCATAGGGTACGGAGTCACTCCTCCGAGCGTCCGGAAATATATTTCCACGAACCCGAGAGCTCCTTCTTCTTTATCTTCCACTCCGGACACATGTCCGGTTCACCGACCTGACCATTACTTGTGTCCGGTCCAATCTACACAGAGAGCAACAGAGAGGGTCAGGACTCCGGACGCACGTCCGGTGCCCTACGTCCGAACCGCAAACAACGTCCGGATGCCTCTCCCAAGCCGAGCCAGCTAGGGTATGCCTCCGGACCCATCTCCGATGGTCCGGACCGGCCATACACCCTGTGTACGGACCACTGTCTGAAGCTCTTTTGAGCTACCCAACACTTCTCCAACTTCTCCCAACTTCTTCCAAGCTTCCAAGAGCCAACACTAAGTGATCCTAACACTTGTGCACGTGTGTTAGCTTTTAGTTCACAATTATCTTGGATTTAGTTGGTTGTTTGACTAGTTCAATTGATTTTAATGCAATGCATATGAACCTAGTGGCACATGATAACCGTAATCATACTTAAGAGCTCCCTCCTTGATAGTACGACTATCTATCATAAACGTGATCACATCCTCTATGATGTCTTGATCACCAAACCGAAAATGGTCCTAGCTTTCACCTTTGCCTTCACACCATTTTCCTTTCCACCACCATGCTAGAGCTTGTGCCATCCACTTGATCCACCTTGCTCCATCACATGGTATGTACCAACCTATCTCATGATTCACACTTAGAGATCAAGGTTAGTACATAGGTGGGTTTCATCAATTACTCAAAACCAAAACACATGGGGACTCTCATACACTTGGGAGGACCTTCAAACTGAAGAACACCCTTAGGAGGAAGAATAAGTGTCGGAGGAGGTACCTCATGTGGAGGCATTCATGGTGCCCCCAACGAGGACCTACGATCAACAGAGTGGACTCTGTTTCGACCAACTAGAGTACCAACGACATCTCTCTCTTCGGGACCGATCTTTCGAGCACACAAGGATATTGGATCCAAGTCTGCTCTCCAATGCAGGTATGACCACCGAGTTCGAAACTACCTTCTCTACTCTTGGTTGGTCTAGCTTTTGGAAAATAGAAGAGTTTGGAATTGAGTTGCTCGCTAAAGAATCCTTATGCTCTCTCCAAACCTCTAATGTTGGAATTAATTTTTGCATGTTTAGTCAAAGTTATAGTCTATCATGGAATCATCTAAGTGTTGCTCTTGATTTTGATAATTCATTCTTGATTGATTTAGACCCTGCTTTGTGTAATTTTAACAAGAGAAAATTTTGGTTCTCTATATCTTCTTTAAAAGTTTGCTTAAATCCTAAACTTGAGGAAATTCACAATCCAACTCTTCGTTTCATGCTTCTTTGGATGAAAATAACTTTGTTTCCTGGAAGTAATGCTAACTTGACAAGTGACATGGAATTAAAACTGCTTTATGTCGTGGTCAATAAAATATGAATCTCTCCTGTGAAATATTTAGTGGGATTTTGGCAAAGTTCAATTGAGAGTAATGAGTCTATTCAATTCACATATTTAATTACTCGTCTTAAAGAATCCATGAGCTTGCTGAATGGCACAAACCCCTTTGTTTACATCTCTGCTCCATTAGCGATGATCTCAGAAGAATATCTTGTTTATGTTCGAATGCTAAAAAGAGATGCCAATAATGAACTCAAAATGATTTACATTGGTCATGCAATTGAGGTGCCTCTTCCAAATAGGCAACTTCAGTTGTATAGGACCCGTAAGCTAACCCTTGATTTAGATCAAGGAATGGGACAAAGAGGTTTTGCAGGATCAGACATGAGAGCTCAGGAGGGGCAACACGTTGTTCATGTTGAGCAAGGTGGTCCTTCCCGAGGAGCTATTGGTGAGGAGGAAGATGATGCATCATCCGATCCCATGCACACTTCAAGTGGCATGCCCCCTCAACCATCACGTCCGCAACGAGCACGAGCATCCTTCTTGTCCACACGAGACAGGGAGCATCGTGAACTACGGCAAGAATTCGATCATCTCACCAACACCTTCGGTGAGCTGCGTGTTGAGCATGAGGAGACAACACGCATCGTCCAACAAACTACCGAGAACATTCAAGCAATGCATGAAGAACAATATCGTCGTTGGGACTTTTGGCGGCAACAACATCCACATCCGCCGCATTATTGAGCAAAAGATAAGCTTGGGGGAGATTCTCTCCCCCCACTAAGGTAAGTTTTTAATCTCAGCATTTATATTCATGCATTTTCTTGCTTATCTTAGCCTTGCATTTAAAAAAAATCTGCATATAACAAAATAAAATAAATAGACCTTCTCTACTCCATAAAATTAATATCTCCTATGGAAATGATGAATAGTTTCTCTGCTAAATGTTTCTCTAGAACTTGGTTTACAACTTGGTACTTCTTTAAGTATGGATCACTTGGCCTAAAAGAATCCATCATGAACCTCAAACTTTTGTGGGTTGCAAATGCCGTAACTAAGTCTAAGTTGTTGTGAGAAATGATATGACAGGATAAGAGCTGCTATAATATTGTTCTAAGCAAGAATGACTATCGGAGTTTTATTTATTAAAATGATAAAACACTTTGTTGTTCCTCAATGGTGAAAATTCCTACCAAAGCCATACATGCTCCTTCATGATATAAGCTTTCTACATAAGCTACTTGCTTTGTGTTGAGTTTGGTCAAGTTTTGTGACCCTTGTTGAGAGATTTGTCATGCCCCCAAGATCAAGATCACGTACACGCCACATATACATGTTGCTTCTACATTGGAAGTATGCAGAAACATGTCTTACATTTCCACATAATTCATACTCCATGCTCTAAGTAGAAAAAACTCTCTCTCTAGTATAATGCTAGTAAATGAGACATAGACTATGCAAAATTTATGAGCAATCCAAAGCTCTCTCTTTAAAAAAATGAAAAAAATGAAATGATGAGCATCTTCAAAGCTCATAGAAAAATTAAAAAGATAGCTATGTCTCAAAATAATTTTAGGAAAGAGGGATCATCCAAATATAGGAGTTTTGATCAATTGTCATGTTTCCACACACTTGCACATCTTGATCTAAGAGTATGACATTTCTCTCCTTGGATCCATAATTTGACTTTACAATATATGCAAGGTAAGTTTGCTATATCTTTGATCCCTACCTATAGCTCCACATAAGCTTTAGAGATAGGATAAAAGAAGGCAAACTTCAATATATGCCTTAGTGAGGAATCACACACCTTATGAGCGACTCGAGAGTACCATTTGAGGAACGCTAAGTTTTTCTTTTACAAAAAACTTGCAAAACCTCCGATATGAAACTTGTGAAAGAATGAGAAAAATAGTGCTCAAGTCAAGTTGTTCTATCTCTCAATCTCTTAAGACAAAGGATAAAGCTATAAGCCCCATGAAGGACTAAGGTAATATGGGTGAGTCTTTATTGCTAACTTTTCCATTCAAAAGAGAAGTATGATTGTTGTAGACTTAGTACTCTTGAAATATGAAGTATAGTAGCAATTCCTGATCCATCGAGCTAAGTTTGATTGTTTGCTCGGGACTAGCAAAGGTTAAGCTTGGGGGATCTTGTTGGCACAATTTATGACCATCTTTTACATAGCTAAAATGTTGCCTCCAACCCAAGGATCAAGGATAAACAAACATATCATGAGCATATTTTATCAAATAACCAGTTCCACATTTCCATGAGTGTTTGAGTGCAAGAATGAACAAATGAAGCAAAGGAGAGCCCGTGGGACCCACATAGGGGGTCGGCCGACCACCCTATGGGCCCACCAGGCTCTCCACTCTCGGCCATGATCCAAGAGAGGCACTCTAGAGTGAAATCCATCCATTGGATCACTCTGTGTTTCCTCCCAATGGCTCACAAGAATAGCACATGGATTCATGGGACCACACCAAGGAGATAGATGTGACAACCACCTCAGAACTAGCAATCAGCATCAATGACAAGCGGGGCCAGCATCAGGACAACAGAGGTGGGCCAGAACCCCCAGGGGGGGTCGACCGACCCCTACTTAGGCCCACAAGGCCCCCACTTGGTCCCTGACCAGTGGGGCCACTTCCAGTAGGTCAAAGGGGGGGCCCACCTGCCATAGGGCGGTCGGCCGGCCGCCTCTATAGGTCGGTTGGCTCCCCCAACTGCCATAACACTCCACACATGGTGGAAATCACAACCATCCACTCCTTGGTCGGTTCTAAGGCGGTTTGATCCAACGGTGGAGGATGGGAGGCCCTGGATCGCTGACGTGGCGCTGGAGTAGCCCCTACTCCACCCCCTACTATAAATAGAGGGCCATACCCCCCTCTCAAAACATGATGAAGAAGAAGAAGCCTACAAGCTCTATTCCTTAGTTTCTTCTAGGAGTTAGTCTAGTGTGGGAGTTAGAGTTGAGTCGAGCTGTGCTCGGGATTTCTGGAGTTGTCTTCTGGGAAGTCTGGTATAGCTCTTGTGTCTTTCCTTCTTTGTAAGACTTTATCTGATTTAATATATATCTTTCTCTTTACTTTACTTAGTATTTACTTTGAGCATTTCTATACTAGATATAGTCTTGCTATATGCTTTTGCTCTTTAATAGTCTTTATACGCAAAGTCTGTGATCCTTGTGACCTTTCCTGTATGCGATCATTGCCTGTCATAGGGTGCTTTGATTATTGATCATAGTCAAAGTAGTAAGTTGTGTGTAAGTGTGGTGCTTATACATTATCTTATCCTTGGTTATCGTTGCTGCACGGATTGTTTGTGTTAGCTAGCAAGAGGTGACAACCTTATCTAGTCGTTGTATTCCACCACGTGTTTATAGGCAAGTTCTTAAAAGGTAAGGCCCCTGTCGGATACCTAGAAATAGGGTACCCAAATTACCAGACTCTACAAAAACAAAAACCACCATCAAGGGGCTCCTTCGCCTCGCTCGAGCCAAGGTGACGTTGCCCGTGACGTCATCAACCCTCGGGGGCTCTTCCGCCTCGCCCGTGACGTCATCTTCCCTCGAGGGCTCCTCCGCCTCGCCCGAGCCAAGGAGGCATCACCCGTGATGTCATCAACCCTCGGGGGCTCTTCCGCCTCGCCCGAGCCAAGGTGGCGTCGCCCGCGGCGCTGCCAACCCTCAGGGGCTCTCCCGCCCCATTCGAGCCCGGCAAACGTCATCTGTGACAACCCTCGCCCTCGGAGGTCTCATTGCCATACACATCCTGGGGCGCCCTAGCCCACATAGTCAAAAGGTCCACAATATGCTCTGTCCTCAGGGATGGGGTTCAAGGCATGAGCCACCATGCTGACTTCTGTTCACCCTGCTTTATAGGGTCCTATGCTGCCTAACCGACGACTTCCGCGTGTGATATCCATGCCATGTCTCCGACGGACACCCCAACAGGGATTAGGGCGTCATCAAGTCCTGTATGACGGGACGCGGGGGTGCCTGGTCCTGTGCGACCAACCTCCGCCCATACCCGGAAAGGGGAACAACAGGTTTCCCGATCACAAGGCGCATGGCTAGAGCTCGACAAGGACGAACAAGACTCGGACATGCGTCTATTGGCGCAATCTTTTTCAGGAAGGAAGACAAGATGAAGACGAGCACTCACTAGAACCAAGAACCTCATACGCACGAGACCTGGAGACAACCTCCCATCTCTCACCAAAGCTTGTAGCACCCCCCTACGAGCTCTCTGCGCTCGGTAATACAACCCCGCAACACACTGGACGTAGGGCGTTCATGCCCGAACCAATATAAACCTCTGTGTTCTCCGAGCTCAACCATCCGAACTCCGACATGCTTAGAAATTTACTCATTCATTGTCTAGACCCCGCCATTTTAGACACCGACAGTTGGCGCGCCAGGTAGGGGGACTTTGCGTGTCACCCGTATTTTCGAGTTTCGGATGGCTGATCGCCACGTTCGTTTCGCTCCGGGCACCATCATTCATTTTGGTAGCCTAGATTCCAGTGCCATGGGCAGGACGTCGACCTGGCTCTCCGTCTCCCTACGGCATCTCCTGAGGTAGCCATGGACACCATCGCCGCTTCCATGGCCCACCTTCATTTGTCTCCCTCCGGGGAACAAACCGCTCGTAGGGCGGCCGTCCTGCGGGCAAATTATCCTCAGTTCGAGCGCCAACTCGACACGCTCACGGGACCCCGGCTAGCTCGGGAGTCCCTACGCAACTTTTGCTCCGCGTTCGCCAGCACGGCGGCACATCTCGCGGGAGGGCAGCCGCCCTCTTCCGGGTACAGCACGTCCGTACGAGAAACAAGAGCCCTGGCGCCCACGTCGCGAGGCGACCTGCGCTTCCCAGACCCTCGTCAGCCCAGCCTCGGGACGCCCGACGGCTCAGGACAGAGACCCAAGAGAGGACAGCGATGATCGATCTGCAGACACCTCCCTGGCGTCAACGCGACTCGTACGCCGGGCGGAAGGGTGGTCGGCGTCACCTCCTGTTCCGGCAAGGCAAAAGGCAGGCCGCGACGCAGCTACGCCAACGTGGTCGCACCGGCGGGCCGCGGGCTTCCTTTTCCTCCCCACGACGGTAGGGAGAGAGGCGACCACGACGACGCCCTCACCCAACCTTGTCTGCACCACAGCGTGCCTATCAGACATACCCTTCAGGAATGTGAAAAGATGGCCAGGCACCTCTCGATTACAAGAAACGAGGGCGGGGGTCGCAACAACTTTCCTCCCCCCGAAGGCAAATGCCTCATGATCTTCGGTGGTTTGGGGACCGGACGCCACAATCTCCAGCAGGAGCAGGAGCGACGCGAGGTCTTCACGATCGTCCTGACGGCCCCTGACTTCCTCGACTGGTCGTACACCGACATCACTTTCGGGCAAGGAGACCACCCAAAGCGCATCCCCCATTCGGGACGCTACCCACTCATCGTGGACCCGATCATAGGGGGCATACGCTTCACCATGGTATTGATGGATGGGGGCAGTGACCTCAACATCATGTTTTACAACGCCTTCAAGGCCCTAAGGGTACCTCGAACAAAACTTCGCCTAGAGGGGGTTGCCTTCTATGGAATTGTAACCGGCAAACCTTCCATACCCTCGGGAAGGTCGACTTACCCGTTACGTTTGGGGAACCGGACAACTTTCGGACCGAGCTCCTCATCTTCGAGGTTGCACACTACGATGCGTCCTGCCATGCAGTGTTGGGAAGGTCGTGCTACGCGAAGTTCATGGCCATCCCGAACTAAACCTACCTCAACCTCAAAATGCCAGACCCTCAGGGAGTCATCACGGTCACCTCCAAGCTAGCGGAGGCATACAAGTGTGATGTGGACAGTTGCGAAAGAGCAATGGCCGTGGCTCGATGCCCGGAGCTGGCTGCAGCAGCCGAGGCCGCCATCAGCGAGGGGTCGACTCTAAGGGCATGGGAAACTTTACCCCCCTAGAGGGGGTAAAAGAGATCTAGCTCGACCCATCCAAAACAGACGACCGAGTGTTGCGCATCAGTGCCTCCCTA
This sequence comes from Microstegium vimineum, assembly GCA_022036555.1. NCBI lineage: Eukaryota > Viridiplantae > Streptophyta > Magnoliopsida > Poales > Poaceae > Microstegium > Microstegium vimineum. The sequence continues at coordinate 15,489,100 of CM039135.1, read as the reverse complement.
GATCCGGAACAAGAATCGGCGCTCGTGGATTTTCTCCGCGCCAATGGCGATATGTTCGCTTGGAGTCCCGTGGATGTCCCGGGCATACCGAGAGACGTGGCCGAGCATGCCTTGAGGATTCAATCCGGGGCCCAGCCAGTGAAGCAACGCCTGCGTCGTTTCGACGAGGAAAGGCGGCGGGCCATCGGGGAGGAGCTTCACAAACTTCTGATGGCCGGATTCATCAAAGAGGTATTCCATCCCGAATGGTTATCTAATCCAGTGCTAGTTAAGAAGAAGAGCGGAAAATGGAGAATGTGCGTAGATTACACCAGCCTGAACAAGGCGTGCGGCAAGGACCCGTACCCTCTGCCGCATATCGATCAAATCGTCGACTCCACCTCGGGGTGCGAAACACTTTCGTTCCTTGACGCATACTCCGGCTACCATCAAATCCAGATGAAGGAGTCCGACCAGCTCGCGACATCCTCCATCATGCCGTTCAGCTCTTTCTGCTACGTCACTATGCCATTCGGACTCAGGAACGCAGGGGGCACGTACCCGCAGTGCATGCGCTCAGTGCTCTAGACAATCTCCAGTGCTCTAGACTGGAACAAGGTCGTCAATCTTCCTCCCAATGCCGATGTATCAGACCTGGATCTGTCTTCCTGGTCACCAACCTCCTTCATCACAAATGAGTACAAGTCTTGGTGGCAAGAATGGAGGTGTCAACTGTTCGCCAAGTCGTCGCACTACTGTCGGAACATAATTGACGTCAATCAAGTCATTCCCGACAGTGCGGTAAGTTGTTTCATTCCGATGCATTCCTTATTACTTTACTCCTATCATCGGCATCTGACCCTTTTATATTCAATAGGTTGACGATCCAATCCCCCCGATGAGTAGGAGCGGCAAGCCCTTCAACCTTCGGATAATGAGTCCTATATCACTCATCGGCAACAAGGCCCCCACGCTAGCGGCCTTCACTCCTCAGCAGGTACCTACACTGACACCTACAAAAACCAAGGCTACATCGGCCGCTGCTGCTGCCCTGACGCGGGTGTTTGCAGTAAACTCATCTTCACCCATACCGATTACATATGTTTTCATCGGCAATATTTACTTTGTATAACCTGCACTGAACATTTTCAGGCTATGAGGTCATCGGCAGCTGCTCCAAGTAGACAAGCACCTCCAAGTTCGGCTGCCGATGCCCCCCAGTCTTCATCAAAACAGGCCGGATCTCCTGCTGCCGCGCCAAGGAAGAAAAGGCGTCTGAGGCTGGCTAGCCCATCTTCGCCATCGGCTCCAACTGCACCACCAACTACCGATGCGCCACTAGCAGGACCATCATCGGCTCCAATTCCTGATCATCCACTAGATGACATCCCCGATCAGGAAACAACTCCGCCTGCTGCAGCAACGGAGGCGGCATCGGCATCGGCACTACCAGCTGAAATTCCCGACGAGAGAGCGGTATCGCCGCCACAAGAACCAGCAACTACATCGGAAGCGACGCCAGCGACAACACCACCAGTACCAACGGCGTCGACTGCTTCCCCAGCAGAGGCTCAGTCATCGGCAACTGCTGCCGATTTCCAGGATGAGGCTGGACCATCCAGTATGCCAAGTCCCCGACAAGAAATTCGCTTCAAGATGGTAAGTCGGTTACCTAAAAATTCTAGTATAACTTTATGATCGGCACATTTTGACTTCTTTGTTTTCAGGCCCAAGACTCCCTAGACAGCCTGTTCTCTTTCGGCATCAACCCCCAGGATGAGGAGGAGCACCAAGAAGGCCCTGCTCGAGCAGAGAGCTTATTCTCCTTCGCCATCGACATCCCCGATGATGATGAAGACGAAGAAAGCTCTGCTCCAACTTTATCGGCAGAGGTCAAATCCAAGCTTGAAGCATTGCTTTCCTTACTGCTGCAAGACACATCCAAGCTCATTCAGGATTCATCCGCAGCAAGGATTGCTTTCAAGGATATCCAAGGCCACCTCCCTGCCGATATGGAAGAAATTCTTTTCCAGGCAACCTTCCTCGACAGCAAGCAAATTCAGTACCAGAGGCTTTCCCGTCGCATTGTCGATAGGGCTGCCCAATCCAAGACCGAGGAAGAAAAGCTTAAGTTCAAAACTATTGCCGATGAAAAGCACAAGAGCATCGGCCAAGCAGAAGTCTCCAGCGCCAACCTTGATCAAGAAATCACTCAGCTATCGGCAAAGAAGGAGGAGCTACTGGCTGAGTTACAAAGGGTTGAGGAGGCTCTAACTGCAGCCAACAGCAAAAAGCCCAACTGTCCGACACCATTAGGGTTCTGCGGCAAGAAAGAGACCAGAATGCCCGACAAGCCATCTTATTGAAGAAGAAGACCAAACCGGTCGAGGGTTCTGCCGATGCCGATGCCAAGGAGATGAACGAGATAGAGCAAATTTGTCTGCGTGCGATATCAGTCATTCACTCCTTGCTGTAATTTATTTATTGTATCGGCAAATGTAACATTGATACTCGATTTTGGCTTCTGTAATATAATGTTCATACGCTTTTACCGATGTATTATAATTTTCTCTTTCATCGGCATTCAAACGAGCACGCTATGCGTCTACCCATATGCTAGGGTAATACTTTTTTAAGTATTTGCCGTTGATCGCTCTAGAGAATGCAACTCCTTCGAGAGTTTCCAAAATGTAAGCATTGCCAGGAGCAAACTGTTTTACCCGATAAGGACCTTCCCAATTAGGAGACCACTTTCCAAACTTAGAACTCTTAGTCCCGATCGGTAAAATCAACTTCCATACCAGATCGCCATCGGCAAATTCCTTTACATTTACTTTCTTGTCATACCATCTGGCAACCCTCTTCTTATTCTCTTCAATACTAATCAATGCCCTCAACCGATGACTTGCCAAATCTTCTAACTCATCTTTCATCAGAGTAGCATAATCATCGGTCATCAGTTGATCCTGAAAAGATAATCGCCTAGAACAAGTTTTAATTTCGCAAGGCAGGACAGCATCGTGTCCATAGACCAACTGATACGGCGAGACTTTGGTTGCACCATGACAAGGCATCCGATACGACCATAAGGCTTCGTTTAACACCACATGCCACCTTCTAGGGTTTTCTTCAATCTTGCGCTTTATAAGCTTAATAACTCCCTTATTAGTTGCTTCAGCCTGACCATTAGCTTGAGCATAATAAGGAGAAGACTTTAACACCTTGAAACCCATACTAGCAGCAAACTCATCAAATTCTTCCGATGTGAACATGGTTCCTTGATCGGTAGTAATAGTTTGAATGCCGAATCGGTAAACAATGTGTTCTTTAACAAAATCCACCATGTTTGTCGATGTCACCTTCTTCAAAGGGATTGCCTCAACCCATTTAGTGAAGTAATCGGTAGCAACGAGTATAAACTTATGCCCTTTACTCGATGGCGGATAAATTTGGCCGATAAGATCAATAGCCCATCCCCTAAACGGCCAAGGCTTGATTATAGGATTCATTGCCGATGCAGGTGCCCTTTGAACATTACCAAATTTCTGACAATCTTGGCACCCTTTGAAATAATTGAAGCAATCTTCAAGGATTGTCGGCCAATAATATTCATTCCGCCTAATCATCCACTTCATTTTGAATGCCGATTGATGTGCTCCACACACACCTTCATGGATTTCGCCCATCAACTCTTTTGATTCCTCTTTGCCAAGGCATCTAAGCAAAACTCCATCAATCGTCCGATAATACAATTCATCGTCGAGGAGCACATACTTAGTAGCTTGGAACCTTAGACACCTTTCAACTTTGTTAGATGGGTCCCTTAAGTAATCGGCAATCTCCTTTTTCCAGTCATCAGCAACTGTTACCGATGTCGTGACTTCTTGAATCGGCTGATACCCTGAAGCCTTCTGTGCTAACCGATTGGCCTCTTCATTATGCAACCTAGGAATGTGCTCAAAGCGATACTCTTTGAATTCTTTTAACAACTGCAAACACCTTTCATGGGCTGCAATCAAAACTTCACTTCGGCATTCATATATCCCGATCAATTGGTTAATCACCAACATGGAATCACCGAAGATTTCAATAGCATCGGCACGTACTTCCCAGAGTAATTCTAACCCCTTAAGTAAAGCCTGGTACTCAGCCTGATTGTTTGTTGAAGTGGCAACAATCGGCAACGAAATTTCATACTTCTGTCCTCGGGGTGAAATCAAGAGAATACCGATACCTGCTCCATCCTTGCACGTAGACCCATCAAAGAATAAAGTCCAAGGAGCAATTTCCACAGAGCTCACCACATTATAGTGCTGAGTAACAAAATCATCCATTACCTGACCCTTAACTGCTTTAGCCGATTCATACCTTAGGTCAAACTCTGAAAGTGCCAAAATCCACTTACCGATCCGTTCCCTCAAGATCGGCATCGACAACATGTACTTAACCACATCATCTTTGCAGATAACAGTGCATTCAGCCGACAATAAATAATGCCTTAATTTAATGCAAGAGAAATATAAACATAAGCACAATCTCTCTATGGCCGAATACCTGGTTTCAGCATCCACTAACCTTCTGCTCAGATAATATATCACACGTTCCTTCCCTTCAAATTTTTGAATTAAGGCTGACCAGATAACACCGTCATCGGCAGACAAATATAACCTTAAAGGCTTCCCGTGCTGAGGTGGAACTAAAACTGGAGGATTCACCAGGTATCTTTTGATCTCTTCCAAAGCTAACTGTTGTTCTTCTTTCCATACAAACTCTTGATCGGCTTTCAACTTCAACAATGGACTGAAAGATTTAATCTTACCAGATAGATTGGATATAAACCTTCTGATGAAATTAATCTTGCCGATCAAGGACTGCAAATCAGTCTTGTTTGTAGGAGCAACCACCTTGTTAATTGCATCGATAGATTTTCTGTCGATTTCAATACCTCTCTGATGCACCATGAAACTCAGGAACTACCCTGCCGATACGCCAAATGCACACTTGTTAGGATTCATCTTCAACCCATGCTCCCTTGTGCACTCCAATATTTTTTGCAAATTGGCAAGGTGTTTATTGAAATTTCCAGACTTAACCACCACGTCATCAACATAGATTTCAACTATAGTACCGATATACTTATGAAAGATGAAATTCATTGCTCTCTAATAAGTAGCACCGGCATTCTTTAGGCCAAAAGTCATGACAACCCACTCAAATAAGCCGACGTGACCTGGACATCTGAAAGCAGTCTTGGATATGTCTTCTTCAGCCATAAATATTTGATTATACCCAGCATTACCATCCATGAAGCTAATGATCTGATGTCCAGTAGCAGCATCAATCAACAAATCGGCAACGGGCATCGGGTAGCCATCCATCGGCGTAGCCTTGTTGAGGTTCCTGAAATCAATACAAACACGGAGCTTTCCATTCTTTTTATACACAGGAACCACATTAGAAATCCAATCAGCATATCGGCATTGCCGAATAAACCCAGCTTCGATTAACTTTGTAATCTCGACCTTGATGTCGGGTAGAATAGTAGGATTACATCTGCGCGTAGGTTGCCGATGTGGTTGGAAGCCAGACTTGATGGGTAACCGATGTTCAACTATCGATCGGTCTAAACCAGGCATCTCTGTATAATCCCAAGCAAAACAATCTTTATTTTCTTTTAATAAATCGGCTAACTGTTGTTTACACTGGGAATCTAACTTAGCACTAATAAAAGTAGGCCAAGGTTTACTACCATCGTCGATGTCGATCTCGAGTAAGTCATCGGCGGACGTGAAGCCCTGCCCCAGCTTTCCGTCGTCAGCGAACCGATCCATTAAAACTCTTCTTCAGGACCGACTGCTTGGATCGGTTTGATGCGGTAATCGGCAACTTTGAGGAATTCTTTGTCCCAAGCTTCACCAAATATGCACCTGGTCTGCTCATAAGTTTCCGATTCTGCCGATGCAACAGTAGATGGGGCTTCACTCTAGACGACTTCAATTCTGTCCCGATCCACTGTACCAGAATTTGATGCATAGTAGAAGGAATACAGCAATTGGCGTGGATCCAATCCCTTCCTAGTAGCAAGTTGTAGGTGCCTTTGCCACTGATTACAAAAAATGTTGTCGGCAAAGTTTTGCTGCCGATGGTTAAGTCAACACATACGGCTCCCATAGCCATCGACACATTGCCTTCGAAGTCCTTGAGCTTCATGTCGGTCTTGACTAAGTCCTGGTCGCCTTTCCCAAGCTTTCTGAACACGACATATGGCATTATATTGATCGACGCACCGCCATCTACCAGCATCTTTGTCATCGGCTGTCCATCCACTTTGCCCTTAAAAACAAAGCTCTCAGATGTTGCCTCTCATCATCGGCAGGCTTTTCAAAGACAGCCGTCATCGGATCTAGTACCAGTTGTACCATGTCGGCAGCCTCTTCATCATCACTGACGGGTGCCATGAACTCCATCGGCAACATGACAACCATATTGATATCTGCCGATGGATCCCTGTCCTTGCGCTTTGGCCTCCATTGCTTCTCCCTTGAGGGTTCTTCATCGTCATACAGGTCATCACGGCGTTGGCGCTGAATCCTTCTTTTCTGGGTCTTGCTCAGACCCTTGGGGCACCACTGAGGAAGCTTGGTTTTCCAGACGGGCTGGTGCTGCCTTCCAATGCTTGCATCGACATTTCTTTCGATGTTGGGATCTCTGGAGAATATCTCTTCGTCAGGCACTCTTGCATTGGCCATCTCCTCCAGCTCCCTTTGATCAACACGTCTGCCAAGCCTGTCATGGGCACTGAGCTTGCCCCCCAGTCGGTCATATGCCGATCTGTTCTCTCTGAGCGGCTTGGCGTACCTGGGTGCCTGATCATCAAAACAAGGTCTCTTACCTGACCAATCGGCAGTGTAATACCCATTGCACTCCAGGCAATTATTGGCAGTGGGCAGCTTGATGCCTTCTTCCCAACAGTGAACGAAGAAGGGACACTTCCAGTGGTCCTTATGCCGAAGCCACTCCTGGTGCTCTTCTTCTTGCCGATATCGTTCTTCACGTGATTGCCGATGATCTCGCCTTGGCTGCTTGTGTGTGATTACAACCCCAGGAGCCCTGTTGGCACTGCTACCTTCATCGGCAACCTTCTTACCTTTTCTTTCATCGGCGAACCTTCTTGCGTCGCGCTCAGGTACTTGATGTTTAGGATCTACCGATGAGTTCTTCCTGGCAGCTTCCGATGTCAGCACTTTGGTTTTTTCACTGATTTCCACCATATTGTTTGGAAACGGGTGCTGATCAATCTTCATCGGTTTCTAGACTTTAGAATTTTCAAACTTAATACGTCCAGATTCAATCTCTGACTGCAACTGCTGCCTGAACACTTTGCAGTCATTGGTACTGTGTGAGGTTGCATTATGCCACTTGCAGTACCTAATCTTCTTGAGCTCCTCGGCCGATGGAATTACCTGGTTAGGCGCCAACTTAATTCGCCCTTCTTGAAGTAATAAGTCAAACATCCTATCAGCCCTGGTGATGTCAAAGGTGAACCTTTCGGTTTCTTTCTGGCCGAACGGACAAGACACAGGCTTTTTATCCTTCACCCATTCGACCGCATCGACGCTCAGCTCTTCATCTGACCCTGAATCTTCTTCTTGCCCAATGAAGGTCACCTTCTTGTTCCAAGTCTTCCTGGGTTCAAAGGTTTTGATATCTTGATCGGCAATCCTTTGCACCAAATGACTTAGGCTTTCAAATTCTTGGGACACATACTTGTCCTTGATGTGCGGCAGTAATCCTTGGAAGGCCAAATCTGCCAGTTGCCGATCATCAAGCACCAGACTGTAGCACATGTTCTTCACGTCCCGTAGCCTCTGAACAAAGCTTTCTACCGATTCATCGTTGCGTTGCCTCATCTTGACCAAATCGGTAAGCTTCTTTTCATGTATGCCAGCGAAGAAGTATTTATGAAATTGCCTCTCTAGATCGGCCCATGTGATTACAGAATTTGGAGGCAATGATATGAACCATGTGAATGCCGATCCAGACAACGATGAAGAGAACAATCTCACCCTGAGTTCCTCCCTGCTGGCAGCTTCTCCACACTGGATAATGAAGCGGTTGATATGCTCCATTGTTGACGTGTCATCTTGGCCGGAGAACTTGGTGAAATCGGACACTTTGTAACGATTTGGGAGGGGAATCAAGTCATATGCAGGAGGATACGGAGTCCGATAAGAGTATGTACTGACTTTGGGTTTGATGTCGAACTGCTCTTTCATAACTTCGGCGATCTTATCGGCCCAATATGCATCCTGCTCTTGCCGACTCATTGGCTGGTTGTTGACTGGTGGAGCCGGCTGATGCGCCTCTTGAAGATGATGCGGAGTAGTCACGGGCGTAGCACCAGTCATCTGAGCACTATGCATCGGTTGATGCACCGATGGATAGTTTAGTACACTTGGTAGATTAGGTTGAGTCATTGTATTCATCGGTTGCTGTACCGATGGTCCGCTCTGAGTGTACACTGGGCCTCCATAATGATGTGTCGACACGCCGGGCTGTTGAGCTGGCGGCTGGTTGGCCCATCCAGGATTATAAATCATCGGCATCTGACCTACCGATGGATGATAGCTGACTGGAGCATGTGGCTCTTGTATTCTGGAGCAGTCAATCACCAGATTACCCTGGGGAACTAGCACTCCAGCTTGAGGATTCGCCACCGGAGGTTGACTGCCAGTTGTTATAATGTGTTGCATCGGCACAGAGCTTGTCGATGGTGGCATCAGAGGTATCTTAGGGATTACTTGAAGATCTTCCGATGGCACTTGCACAGTTGGAGAAGGCGCAGAGTAATGCATCATAGGGGCCATCGGCTGCACTTGCGTTGCCGATGCCATAGAGCCCTTCCAAGCTGAGTTGTCTCCCTGCACTAGATTAGAACTAGGAGATAGATTTGCAGGCATACCGTATCCCCACCAGTTGACGGGAGCCGGTTGACTCTGGATAGCAGGTCCTGAATTTGCCGACGCCACTGAATCTGTGTTGAGCCTGATGACGCTTTCAGGGTTCAGCCTTGGCGGTATAGTCACATCGGCAGACGGCTCCACAGGAGTAGAAGACGTCAGCGGGGCTGCCGATGGACTTATAGATGCCGATCCAGGTTGATAATACGCTGGACCAACATATTGAGGACCAACATACGATGGACTAGAGCAAAGTTGAACGAGGCAACAGCGATGCGCCCGGATGCCAAAGCTCAGAGGTACTCCCACGCGAAACTTAGCTCATTTGACACGTGCTGAAAAACGGTGTCAACAGGTTGGTCAAGCATTTTTCTGGGTCGCGCTTCGAATGCCAGGCCACGAAACGTCCGACGGTCTGGCGGCATTTCCCGCCCAAACGCGACCAGGCTCGCCAGCCCAGAGGTCCACTGTCTCCCAGCAGTGGTGTCGCCACCAGTAGGCCCAAGGAACGTCTAGGTTAGAGGACTGAGCGGGCGGACCACACAGTCTCTCCACTAGACACATCCTCGGCCCCTGTAATGAGAGATGGTGAGGGAGCACGACCGTCTTGTGGGACGAGATGACCAGGCTCACGCGCACCCACCGGAATACGCAGAATCGAACCAAACCACCATAAAGTTGTAAGGACCTAATTACCCTAGAGGGGGTGTGAATAGGCCTGTTTCAAAAACTTGAACACTTGCTGTCAGACCAAGGCCGACACTGCTGGTCTCTGGGCAGCAGTGCTGGTCACCAGAACAGAATGCAACACAATTCAAAATGTAAATGCTTAATGTAAATTGTGCTCGAATAGAAACCTTCCTAGAGGTGTGGAGAACCTCTAGCACCACCTGAAAGTGGTAGCAACACACCCACCGAGTAGATCGGGTCCAAACCCTAGAAATCACCTTGCACACAAGATATATGAAAGTAAAGTAACAAACACACGGTGACACAAGATTTGACCTGTGGTTCAGCTCGCCACCAAGGCTTGCCTACATCCACGTTGTTGAGGTGCGCCACACAAGGCTCAAGCTCACCACAAAGGCTAGCTCTTTCCTCGGTCTCCAGTCAAGAGAATGAACCCTTGAGATGAGAGAAGTGTATTAGCAAATAGATGGGTGATACAAACTTCCCTAGGCTGCCACACGAAGGAGGCAAGCTCAAGGGCAACCTCTAGCCGGCTAGGAGCAAAGCTCCAAGAGTAAATAACTCAAATCGTCGACCACCACGCAAACCAAATGCTTGTAGGAGTGAAGATCCGAGGGAGAAGCTTCTTCTCAAAGCTTGGAGGCTCAATCTCTCAAAGAATGATTGGAAATCAATGGAGGAGAGTGAATGAGCACCAAGGGAGAAGGGAGAGCTAGAGAGAGGCTTCTCTTTCTGTTCTTGCGAATTAAGAATGAGTGAATGGCAGAACTAGCCGTTGGGGGGTGAGTGAGGGGGTATGAAATACCTCCTTACTGCCCACTGACTGAACAAGTAGGCCAGCACTGCTGGCCTGGGCAGAACAACAAGGATTTGATCTTCAATAAGCTGGCTGATTTGCCCTCTTTATATGTGGAGGTGTGATGAAAAAGGATAGATGCATTTGGTTCACTTGTTGGCATGCATGTTGAATCCCTCTTAATAGTACGGCATACCTAACTCAAATTCAAAGTATAAAAGAATTTAAACCCTTTGAGCTTGTTGCCATGCACTTTTGTAATTGTAGGGGTCCGCCAACCTGTTCATCAACCTCCTTAAGTTTAACCTGCTTGTCATACTCACAAAGTCTCATTAGTTTCCTAAATATGTTGTCATGTCACCAAAACCCACTTTAGGGCTTGATTGCACTTTCAATCTCCCCCTTTTTGGTGATTGATGACAACACACTTAGAACTTACAAAAGTAAATAATAATCTGAGATAATGCAAGTCATGGGTATAGGAGCTCCACCTAAATGTGTGAATAGGAATTTGAAGTTCCAAATTTGGCATGAAAGGCCAAGTTTCACACATTGGAGTGAAGTAGGGCTCCCCCTACATCCATGGCTGCTGTGGGGTGCTGAAAAGGTGTCACAAATATATACATGATGCGTATGAACCTGTCTCAACACAAATCAGAGGACTTGTTGTCAAAGCAGCCCGGCACTGCCGGCCTGACTACTGGCAGCAAGAATGCGGAAGCACAAGCACAACAACAACCACACAGCGCGCTAGAATTAAAAACTAAAAACACACTAAGACAAGCAAGATATATAAGAGAGAGTACATGTCCACATATAACCCAAATAAAGTACTTAAGTGGCAATATTACAAAACAAAAAAATAGTTTCATGTTGCTCTCTCATCTCACAAACTAAAAACTAAGATAACTAGCAGTTGCTGCTCCTCCATGACCGTTGAAGATTTGTTGTACCCCCTTCACTTAGTAATTCTCCCCCTTTGGCAACAAGTCACCAAAAAGAGAGAAGAACCAAGAAGAAAGAGATACAAGCTAGTCACTGTCCTCCTGCATATGGTCATCGTCGTCATCTCCATCATTATCTTCACCATTATCATCATCATCATTAGGAGATCCTGTGAAGTGAACACTAGGAGCACATGCACGCTTGCTGCATCGACGAGTTTGAGGCTGGTCAATCTCCTCCTCATCATCAATACCACCCTCATATGTGGACTCCTCACTAAGCTCTGGAGGTGGAGTAGGAGGATCAATCTGTCTGAGCCCTTGCTCCTTTCTGAGCTCTCTGATCTCAAGCCTGGTCTGATAAGAGTGATCATTTAAATAGCAGATGCCAGCAAAGATCTTCTTCAAGATCCTACCAAGCTTGCCCTTCTTCCTGCCTCTGGAAGCTGCTGCACCTGAAGACTTAGGGATATCTGCTGCTGTTGCTGTCCTGGTGTCTCTGGGAGGAGTGTTCACCTCCTAAATTGTTGTAGCATGAATGGCCTTCTCTGATCTATAAGGCTCATGGACAACATCCTTGTTGAAGATCCGGCCACTCACCATCTCAATAATGAACATCAGATAGGGAGCATATGGAAGCCCCTTTCTTGCATCCTCTGCAGCAATGCATATCTCATCCCATAAGAATCTAGCAACTGAGAAAGGTGGTGCTCCACCTCTCATCCTCCTTAACACATTTTTGGATGTGTTGTAGAGGTTTGAGGCAGATCCCATCTTGGGATAGAGAGTGTTCCTGAAAAGGTTGTTCAGAATGTAATATTTGCTCCTCAAACCCTTTATCAGACCATCTGCCTCCTGAGGATAAACGTAGAGCTGTGAGATCTCCTCATTGTTCAGCCCTCTTTCATCATGAATATTACTGCATTGCCTGTCCTCCTCAACAAATCCCAGAAGACGAGCAAAAGTCACATAGTCAATCTTGTAGTCCACGCCCTCTGTCATCCAATGCATCACAAAGTTCTCCCTATCAAGATAGTAGATGGGGTAGAACTGATAGATGATCTGTGTGTTCCACCCATTCTGGAAACCCATCCAGTGATACATCCCAAGCTGCCTGCACTAATCAATGACCCTGTCAAATACAGGATCTCTCTTGATTTCCAAGTGCTCCCAATCAACATACTTCATTTTAATTACTCTGGGTTTTGCAGCTTGAAAGAGGACAGTGGTGTAAAAGTCAGAATGAAAAACATTCCAAAACCTGTAATCCACATTCATGTCCTTTGGCACATCATAGGGGTTGATGGCCCTCTTCTCTTGGACAGTCCTCCACTGAAGATAGTAGCTTTCTCTAACTCTGCCAGGAGTGTCCTGAGGCACTCTGACAAGGACCTCCTCAGGATGCTCAACAAGATGTGAGCCATCGAACAAACCCAAATCTAGAGGTGTTTCAGGACACACCCCATCCCTGATGGTTCTCCCTACCCTCTGCAATTCCTCCTCTTGAGCCATCCTCTGCCTGGGATTCAAGCCATCATCGGCTAAGCGAGTGCGAGACTTAGACCTCACTCTTCCTCTTACACCACCACGCGATCCACCGGCGTCCATCTATGCATTTAAAAGGTGAAAAAGGTTAAGTTGCTGCACCTAGACAGTGACAAGAGTCCTAGTGGAAAGATTTAACCAAAATCTAGGGTCAATAGACGATTGTAGGAGCAAATGCATAGTTGCTGTCACCAGGAGTTCAGCATTGCCGGCCTGTAGGCCGGCACTGCCGGCCTGGTGTAGACAGCACCATGGCATGCTCCATCAATCCTCCATTGAAACTAGGTTGTGATCAAATCTAACTACTGGAGATATATCACCATTCATAATGCAACTACTAGCAACCTAAATCCCATCTCAAAAACCATACATTGCATAGATCGACCCAAGTTAGGGTTTCAAGTTATTACCTTTGAAAGAGAGAGGTGAGGATGAAGAAGGTCGGGCTTGAATGGAGCTTGACACAGGGGGAAGATCCTCCACACCTCCTCCAATGGCAGCATCTCCAAAGGGGCAGCACTGCCGGGGGGGAGAAAGGGACCTCCGGCCTCCTTCTGTCTCCTTAGGGTTGAGAGAAGAGAGGAGAGGTGTTGCTGTTGGGGGGATATGACTTGGGATGGTGTTCCCTCAGGTTAGGGAGAGAAAATAAAGAAAAACCCGAGAGCTAGGACTTGGGCCCGATAGGCTCGGGTCCCTTAAGTCCCGACACTGCTAGCCTTAGCTCGGCACTGCCGGACACCCCGGCACTGCTGGCCTGGGGCCGACACTGCTGGCCTGGCCAGGCAGTGAGGCACTATGCCACCATTATACTTTAAATTTATGCAATTGTGGACACATACCCCTTGTCATGTGCTGGTCAGTAAGCAAATCAACAATCATACTATGACCAACACACTCAAGCTTCTTTCAAAATTTGTTTTGAAGCACATAATTGAAACTATTCAAGGTTTTGCCTAAGTCGCTAGGTGGACATACAAGTGTGTGCTATAGTTCAAACCACGTTACGAGAATCAAGTATATTCAGCTCACTACGCAAAGCACAAAACCTTGTCTCATCGAGAGGCTTGGTGAAGATATCGGCAAGATGCTTATCGGTGCTCACATGGTGAGTTGCGATATCTCCTTTTAATTCGTGGTCTCTCAAGAAGTGATGACGGATGTCTATGTGTTTGGTTCTAGAGTGACTAACCGGGTTGTTTGCTAGTTTGATGGCACTCTTGTTATCACACAAGAGAGGTATCTTGGTGAATTGACATCCGAAATCTTTTAAGGTTTGCCTCATCCAAAGTAGTTGAGCACAACAAGCACCGGCTGCAATATACTCGGCCTTGGCGGTGGAAAGGGCTACGCAATTTTGCTTCTTAGAACTCCAAGACACTAGGGACCATCCAAGGAATTGACACGTCCCTGAAGTGCTTTTTCGGTCTACCTTGCAACCGGCGTAATCGGAATCTGAATACCCAAGTAGATCGAACTTAGAGCCCTTAGGATACCATAAGCCAAGGTTAGGAGTGAAAACTAGATATCTCAAAATTCTCTTAACGGCCATTAAATGGCACTCTTTCGGGTTAGCTTGAAATCTAGCACACATGCACACACTAAGCATTATGTCCGGCCTAGATGCACATAAGTAAAGGAGAGAGCCGATCATGGAACGATATACCTTTATGTCCACGGATTTCCCTCCTTGATCAAGATCAAGATGTCCATTAGTTGGCATGGGAGTCTTGATTGGCTTAGCATTGGCCATGTCAAACTTTCTCAACATATCATGGGTGTACTTGGTTTGGCATAAGAAAGTCCCTTCCTTGAGTTGCTTGATTTGAAATCCGAGGAAGAACTTTGGCTCACCCATCATAGACATCTCAAATCTCTTAGTCATAATCCTACTAAACTCATCACAAAATGATTGGTTAGTGCTACCAAATATTATGTCATCGACATATATTTGGCACACAAAGATATCATTATTGATCTTATGAGTGAAGAGAGTAGGATCTGCTTTGCCTATTTCAAAGCCTTGTTTGAGTAGAAAATCCTTAAGGCATTCATACCATGCTCTTGGTTCTTGCTTAAGCCCATAGAGCGCCTTATGGAGCTTGAAGACATGATAAGAGAACTTGGGATCTTCAAAGCCCGGTGGCTGCTCAACATAGACCAACTCTTCGATTGGGCCATTGAGAAATGCACTCTTCACATCCATTTGTTGAAGCTTGAAATCATGATGAGCAGCATAGGCCAAAAGCATTCGAATTGCTTCAAGCCTAGCCACCGGAGCATATGTTTCTTCAAAGTCTAGGCCCTCCACTTGAGTGAAACCTTGAGCCACCAATATTGCCTTGTTCCTTATCACCATGCCTTGCTCATCTTGCTTGTTGCGAAAGATCTATTTGGTTCCAATCATATTAGTGTTGGGTCTTTCCACCAATGACCAAACTTTGTTTCTTTCAAAGCTATTGAGCTCTTCTTGCATAGCCATCACCCAATCAGCATCATCTAGAGCTTGATCAACCTTGAGAGGTTCCAAAGAGGAGACAAAAGAGTAAAATTGACAAAAGTTTGCCAAATGTGAACGAGTAGTTACCCCCCTTTGAAGACTCCCAAGTATATTGTCAACTGGGTGATCCTTTTGAATTGTTTGCCTCAGCCTTGGGTGTTCTGTGGCTTCTTGTTGATCAGCTTGGCCATCATTGTACTTATACTCTTCAAGGATAGGTTGTAGGTTTCTTGGAGTTGTTGGTGAAGTGGCTGCTGCCTGTCTGCATGGTCCGGCAGTGCCGGCCTCTGGTCCAGCAGTGCCGGCCACACGGGCAGAGCCCTGACCAGGGAGCACTGCTGGGCCTTCTTCTTCAAGTCTAGGGGCAGTAGCTTCATCACCTTAAGGTTCCATAGCTGTGGCTTGGATTACTTGTGGCCTAATGTCACCAATAACCATATTCTTGATTGCTTCACATGGTGGTTCCTCAATACCTACAATCACTTGATCAATTTGCTCTACTTGAGAGCCATTAGATTCATCAAATGTCACATCTATCGCGATTTCAATTTTCCCTAAGATCTTGTTGAATACACGATAGGCATGCTCATTTGATCCATAACCAAGAAGAAAACCTTCATCAACTTTAGCTGCAAACTTAGAAGTTTTGGGTTTCTTGTTGAGTATAAAACACTTGCACCCAAAAACTATAAAGTAAGACACCTTTGGTTTGTTACCGGTTAGGAGTTCATATGAAGTCTTCTTCAAGATCTTGTGTAGATAGAGCTGGTTGATGGCATGGCAAGTGGTGTTGACGGCTTCGGCCCAAAACATATCCGAACTCTTGTACTCATCTAGCATCGTCCATGCCATGTGAATGAGTATCCGGTTCTTTCTCTCTACTACACCATTTTGTTGAGGGGTGTATGGAACTAAAAACTCATGCTTGATGCCCTCATCATCAAGAAACTCCTCCACTTGAGTGTTCTTGAATTCGGTTCCATTGTCACTACGAACTTTCTTGATTTGGAACCCGAATTCTCTTTGTGCTCTTCTAATGAAGGTTTTCACCTTTTCTTGCACTTGTGCCTTATCATACATGAAAAACACCCAAGTGAAATGAGTAAAATCATCAAAAATAACTAAACCATGTTTGTTACCGCCAATGCTTATGTAGGCCACCGGTCCAAAGAGATCCATATGAATTAGCTCCAATGGTTGCTTGGTGGAGACAATGCTCTTTGGTGGGTGAGGTGCACCTACTTGCTTTCCGGCTTGGCAAGCACTAAAAATTCTATCCTTCTCAAAATGAACATTGGTTAGTCCAAGAATGTGTTCATCTTTTAGGAGTTTGGCCAAGTTCCTCATCCCAACATGAGATAGTCGGCGATGCCATAGCCAACCCATGCTAGATTTTGCCACTAAACAAGTCTCAAGCTTAGCCTTACTTTTGTTGAAATCAACTAGGTAAAGCTTGCCCTTCAAACGACCCATAAAGACAATAGAGGAATCCTCCCTCTTAAAGACTTTCACATCCTTATCTGTAAAGAGACAATTGAAGCCCATCTCACACAATTGAGAAACGGACAACAAGCTGTAACTCAATGAATTCACATGTAATACATTTGAGATAGAATGATCAAGAGTAATAGCAACTTTACCAAGTCCAATCACTTCCCCTTTTGAGTTGTCACCAAAAATGATGTTCTCACATGCATTTGAAGTTGGGGAATATGATGATAACATACTCTTCTCTCCGGTCATGTGATTGATACATCCACTATCAAGCACCCAACTTGATCCACCGGAGGAGTATGCCTACAAAACAAGTTTAGTTCCTAGATTTAGGTCCCCAATCAATCTTGGGGCCTTGCATGTTAGTCACAACAATTTTTGGAACTCATATGTTCATGCTTCTCTTGTCATGTTTCTCATCGCCCACAAATTCTGCAATGACTTTACCACAGTCATTGCACTTCAACATGTAGCATGAGGATAAACTTCCTTGTGGTGACCTTGTCTTGGGTTGATAGGCAAACTTGTTTTTGGCCACCCATATTGAGTCCTTGGGTTTCTGAGAAACCTGCTTTTGCTAGGGCATCCTCTTGGCATGGACTTGGGGCTTAGCTTGATCAGGTGAAGCAATGGTAGCCTTCCTTTCCTTGGAGAGCGGCACTGCCGGCCTCTAGTCTAGCAGAGCTGCTGTCTGTGCAGGCTTATCTGCACCAATGCTTCCCTTCTTCTCAAACTTGACACACTCAATGCCTTTGATCATTTTTCTACCATTGGTTTTACCTCCTTGAGTGTGTCCAAGCCCATCTTTGATTGATGGATGCCTTCCATCCTTGTATTGAATCTTCTTAGGCTCAACTTTGTCTTTGTCATTCTTCTTTGAAACTGAAATGACATTGTTGAGCCTTGCTATTTCTTTCTTCATGGTATCCATGTTGGCAAGGTTAGTGGAATAGGCATTCATATAAACATTATAACATTTTCCACAACCTTGACTAGTGGATGGAGAAGAGGCATCATTTGCTTTAGAGAGATGTGAGTTGCCCTCCCAAAGAAGAGAGTATTGTGCCTCAAGCTCTTGATGCTTTTCAGTCAAGCCACAATGCTTTTGCTTGAGGTCATCATACTCCTTCTTAGTGAGAGCATGAGCTTTTTGTTCCTTAGCCAAGGCCTTGGTCAAAGAGCTCACCTCACTCCTTTCTAATGCAAGGGCTTCCTCACTAGCAATATAAAGATCCTCTTGTTTAATAAGAGTCTTCTCTCTAGATGCTAGCTCAACCTTGGTTGCCTCTAATTCATCCAATATATTAGGAATAAAGAGTTTGGTCTTAGGATCCATTTTACTAGTTATTTCATTTATCTCTTCATCACTAGATTCATCATCACTAGAGCTATCACTACTAGAGATGTCTTTGGGGGGAGGAGCTTTGGCTTTGGGTTTTGATTTTACCTTCTCACCCTTTGCCATGAGACAAGTGTGAGGGAAGTCTTCATCATCGTACATGTTGTTGAAGAGCCTTGGTGAAGTGGATAACTTGTGAATAGCTATTGTGGCCATCTCCTCTTCTTCACTTGAGCTATCGGTTGATTCATCCCAACCATGTCCAATGTGAGCTTCACCTCCAAATCTCTTTCCTTTATTGTAGTCACCCTTGTCTTCTCTCTTGACTTTGCCAAATTTGTTTTCTTCCTTCTTGTTTGGGCAATCGGCAATGAAGTGTTTGGTGCTACCACATCTAAAGCAAGTCCTTGACTTCTTGTTTGGAAACCTTCTCTTCATGAGCTTGTATCCATTGCTCTTTATGCCCTTGTTGAATCTTCTCATGAATAGGGCCATGTCATCAATGTTCTCTTCTTGCTCATCTTCACTTCCACCATCACTTGATGTTGAAGCTTTGGGTTGATGCTTGATGGCTTTGCTTGCTTGAGCTTTGCTTGAAGATGCTAGCTTGCTGTTTTTGGGGCAGCTAGGGGCTGATTTCTTTGTGCTCTTGTTTGCCTTGAGATCCACATCCTTGATCTTCATGTCCTCCAACCTTGCTTGCATCTCTCCAAGCTTCTTTCTCTCTTGTGCTTCTTCTCTTTGTAGATCAAAAGTGATGATCCTTCCAAACACATCACTTGGTGTGAAGTACTCAAATCTCTTCTTGTCTCTAATCAATGTCACCACGGTTTCATTCCTTGGAGAGTAGGCTTCAAGCATGATCTTGACAACCTTGTGATCATTGACTTCTTCACCACCAAGTCCTCTTATCTTGCCCACAATGGTCATCAATCTATCAAACATTTCTTGTGGCCCTTCACCTTCATTGATTACAAATCGGTTGAGCTTGGCCATGAATAGATCAATCTTGGATTGTCTCACTTTGCTCACACCCTCATGTGCAAGATGCAAAGTGTCTCATATTTCCTTGGCAACCTCCAAGCCCATGACCTTGTTGTACTCATTACCATCCAATGCACTTAGCAACACACTAGTTGCTTATGCATTGAGTTGGATGCACCGGAGCTCGGTAGTGGTGGGGCTTGTGGGATCAACCAGAGGATCACATCCATTGTGCACAATCTCCCAAGCACCGGGGTGAAGACCTACAAGATAAGCTTTCATCAAGTGTTTCCACTTGGCAAAGTTAGTCCCATCAAAATGAGGCAATTTGCCCGCGTGAACATGGAATAAAAGTTTATGCTCATGTTTAGAAATGGATGAATAATCAAAGGATACGGTGGAGTATTTCTTGCTGCCATCCTCCTTCTTCTTCTTCTTATTCTTCTTCTTCTCATCCTTCTTTTCTATCTTGGAGGCACGGTATGATACATCATCATCACCGTCGGAGCTACTTGACTCAACCTCCGCTTGAGAGGCTTGCTCTTTGCTTTTCTTGAGCTCCTCCTCCTTTGCCGTGAGCTCCTTCTTGAGAGCTCTCACTTCTCTTCTATGAAGCTTCTCGGCAAGCTTCAAGCTCTTGGCTTCACTGAGAGCTTTTTCTTCTCTTTGTAGCCTTTTTCCTTCTTTCTCAATCTTCTTTCTTCTTTTCTTCTTGCTCTTTCTCCAGCGGACATGAGAGGAGTGGTCAAGCATTCCTCTGAGTCCACACTCTCACTGTCCGTGGCATGTACGTCCATCTCCTTAGGGTCGACCGCCACAACCTTACCCTCTTCGGCCATTACCTCACACGGTTAAGTGCTTCTTGAAGTAACCTAGCTTTGATACCACATGTAAGGACCTGATTAGCCTAGAGGGGGGGTGAATAGGCCTGTTTCAAAAACTTGAACACTTGGTGTCAGACCAAGGCCGGCACTGCTGGGCTAGGGGCCGGCACTGCGGGTCTCTGGGCAGCAGTGTTGGTCACCAGAACAAAATGCAACACAATTCAAAATGTAAATTGTGCTCGAATAGAAACCTTCCTAGAGGTGTGGAGAACCTCTAGCACCACCTGAAAGTGGTAGCAACACACCCACCGAGTAGATCGGGTCCAAACCCTAGAAATCACCTTGCACACAAGATATATGAAAGTAAAGTAACAAACACACGGTGACACAAGATTTGACCTGTGGTTCAGCTCGCCACCAAGGCTTGCCTACATCCACGTTGTTGAGGTGCGCCACACAAGGCTCAAGCTCACCACAAAGGCTAGCTCTTTCCTCGGTCTCCAGTCAAGAGAATGAACCCTTGAGATGAGAGAAGTGTATTAGCAAATAGATGGGTGATACAAACTTCCCTAGGCTGCCACACGAAGGAGGCAAGCTCAAGGGCAACCTCTAGCCGGCTAGGAGCAAAGCTCCAAGAGTAAATAACTCAAATCGTCGACCACCACGCAAACCAAATGCTTGTAGGAGTGAAGATCCGAGGGAGAAGCTTCTTCTCAAAGCTTGGAGGCTCAATCTCTCAAAGAATGATTGGAAATCAATGGAGGAGAGTGAATGAGCACCAAGGGAGAAGGGAGAGCTAGAGAGAGGCTTCTCTTTCTGTTCTTGCGAATTAAGAATGAGTGAATGGCAGAACTAGCCGTTGGGGGTGAGTGAGGGGGTATGAAATACCTCCTTACTGCCCACTGACTGAACAAGTAGGCCAGCACTGCTGGCCTGGGCAGAACAGCAAGGATTTGATCTTCAATAAGCTGGCTGATTTGCCCTCTTTATATGTGGAGGTGTGATGAAAAAGGATAGATGCATTTGGTTCACTTGTTGGCATGCGTGTTGAATCCCTCTTAATAGTACGGCATACCTAACTCAAATTCAAAGTATAAAAGAATTTAAACCCTTTGAGCTTGTTGCCATGCACATTTGTAATTGCAGGGGTCCGCCAACCTGTTCATCAACCTCCTTAAGCTTAACCTGCTTGTCATACTCACAAAGTGTCATTAGTTTCCTAAATATGTTGTCATGACACCAAAACCCACTTTAAGGCTTGATTGCACTTTCAAAAACGCTCTCGGAAGCCTCCGGTGTAGTCCTCGCTACATCGAAAGCTCGGGGCCTACTGTCGGATACCCAGAAATAGGGTACCCAAATTACCAGACTCTACAAAAACAAAAAATACCATCAAGGGGCTCCTTCGCCTCGCCCGAGCCAAGGTGATGTCGCTCGTAACGTCATTAACCTTTGGGGGCTCCTTCACCTCGCCCGAGCCAAGGTGACGTTGCCCGTGACATCATCAACCCTCGGGGGCTCTTCCACCTCGCCTGAGCCAAGGTGGCGTCGCCCGTGACGTCATCTGCCCTCGGGGGCTCCTCCGCCTCGCCCGAGCCGAGGAGGCGTCGCCCGTGACGTCATCAACCCTCGGGGGCTCTTCCGCCTCGCCCGAGCCAAGGTGGCGTCGCTCGCGGCGCCACCAACCCTCAGGGTCTCTCCCGCCCCGCCCCGTCCGAGCCCGGCAAACGTCATCCGTGACGACCCTCGCCCTCGGAGGTCTCATTGTCATACACAGCCTAGGGTGCCCTAGCCCACATAGTCAAAAGGTCCACAGTACGCTCCGTCCTCAGGGATGGGGTTCAAGGCATGAGCCACCATGCCGACTTCTATTCACCTTGCGGTACAGGGTCCTGTGCTGCCTAACCGACGACTTCTGCGCGTGATATCCACGCCATGTCTCCGACGGATACCCCAATAGGGATTAGGGCGTCATCAAGTCCTGTACGACGGGACGCGGGGGTGCCTGGTCCTATGTGACCAACCTCCGCCCATACCCGGAAAGGGGAACAGCAGGTTTTCCGATCACAAGGAGTATGGCTACAGCTCGACAAGGACGAACAGGACTCGGACATGTGTCTACTGGCGCAATCTTCCTCAGGAAGGAAGACAGGATGAAGACAAAGGCTTCCTTCGGCAGCAGCCCAAGCCGGGCCGACGTCACTCCCCCTCTCTCTACTGTACTCCTCCATCTCTCCCTGCGTATAAAGGGAGGGAATGGACCCTCAATCTCGCTCTCTCGACATTCCAACATTCATTCACACACACTCAGACTCGCACACACGCGAGCACTCACCAGAACCAAGAACCTCATACGCACGAGACCTGAGGACAGCCTCCCCTCTCTCACCAAAGCTTGTAGCTCCCCTCACGAGCTCTCCGCGCTCGGTAATACAACCCCAACACATTGGACGTAGGGCGTTCGTGCCCGAACCAGTATAAACCTCCGTGTTCTCCGAGCGCAACCATCCGAACTTCTACATGCTTAGAAATTTACTCGTTGGTCATCTAGACCCCGCCATTTTAGACATCGACAGCCCCCGTAAGAAGAGGGCTTGGTCCGGTAGGAGTTTTTTCCTCCTACTGATCTATCCCCTCGCCTAGCATACTTGTATTGAAGAGGCAAACTATAGTGTTTAGACTAGTTAATTAGCTAAGTATATTGAAGTAAAGAGAAGTACATAGGAGTCCATTTACTCTTCTCATTGTCCTCCCACCTAGCTAGCCTCTGAGGTCCATTCTAAGTATCATTTATCGTAGCTTCTTCACTCATCAACCCCTTCCTATCATATTTATCGTTTACCCCTCTATACTAGTTGGTACTAAGTTGAGGTGCTCTCTAGGATCTCTCTCTAATTATCATTTCTAGCCAACTTTCCCTTGGAATAATATAAATTACGATACCTTGGAATACTCCTTGGTGAAGTGCTACAGCGGTATAATCTGTGCGCTTGCGGATTTATCCAATAGTCATAAGAAATACCAACAAGCACTGGACTGGTCCGGAGGTGATCGTCCGGAGCTAGGGTGCTCCCTATGTAGTTTTGGCAGAGGCAAGGAATAACACCGGACCAGTGTTCTTTGGTCCGAAGGTAGCATTGGACTAGTCCGGAGCTAGGTGTCCGGAGCTAGGGTGCTTACTGTGTGCATTTGAAACAGGAGGTGAAACCGTCGGACCAGTCTCCGGACCAAGCTCCGGACCTTGTCCATTGGTCCGGTGGTCTTGCCTGAGGTGGTCCGTAGGTTGCTAATGTTGCTATTTTTGTGTGTTTGGCTTAGGTTCTTGCCTCTTTTTCGTAGGTGTTGAGAACTTGGTTTTTGGGGTTTCCGGTGAGTTTTCCTCCACTGCCGGTGAGCTCTAATTTCTCCGATTTCGTCTGAATCCCTGCTCACGTTGCTCGGGGGAGGTTGAGCACCCATCAACTGGGTTTGGTTTTTGGGAAGAGTGGCCCGAATATTTCGAGAGAAATTTGAGGCTCCCATTCACCCCCCCCCCCCTCTGGTCACCGTTCTCGGTCCTTCATGATGACATAGTGAAATCTCACTTGGTCGAGTATGGTTTCGTTAAGGATTACTGAAAGCCCATGTTTGGTTTTGAGTAATTGACGAAACCCTATTTTTGCTAACCTAGTGTTCTCTAAGTGCATGTATGAGATAGGTTGGTACAAGCCATGTGTTGGAGCTCAATGGATCAAGGTGATGATGGTGTAGCTCCAACTTGGATGAAAGTGGAAATGAAAATTGACTCAAGACAAAGGTATGTGATTGGAGTCGTTTTCGGTTTTGTAATCAAGACACTATAGAGAGTGTGATTACATTTAGGATAGATAGTCATAGTTTCAAGAAGGAAGATCTTGCTAATGATTATGGTTATCGAGTGCCACTAGGTCATGAATTCATTGCATATGCATTTGATCTAGTGAGCATAATTAACTTAATTCCAAGAAATAATTAAGTAAAACTTAACAGACGTGCACAAGTGCACTTAGTGTTAGCACAAGTTCACTGTGAATGGGGCTCTCCATAGCTTTTGCATCCTGGGCTCCACATTTCTTCAATCGGGTAACGCCTTCATTCTATGTGACAATGTAAATGAAGTGTGAATCCTAAGGACATTACAATATCTATGTGATTGGAAAGTGTTGTGATATTGGGTTCACTTACTTATTTAGCACTTTGACTAGGGGTTCAATAAGAGAAAGTGGCTTTTTCCTTGAGTCCCACACCTTGATAGTTGAATCTTTAAGAGTTATATCTATGAAAACGTAATGATTGCTACAATCACAAAGTCCATGTTATTGAATGACATATCAAGAAAAAAACACTTAAATAAGGGTCGAGAGCACATACTCGCAGTTGTAGGTTAGTAGTAGATTTGATTTCTGGTGTTCGAACATTCTTTCAAACTCAATCTTCAAACTTTGTGATACATAGTCATCTGTGAGACCGGCTTTGCATGTTGTCTCATTTACAAAGATGGGGACCAAGAAGTCAAAATTGCTCTTTCGCTGGACTATGCACCATTTTGCCAAACTCCTGCAAAATAAACATGGATAAGTACAGCCTTTATTATCATGACATGTTCTTTTTTGTACTCATCCCAAACATCCTTCACATCCGTCTCCCACATCTGTTGTAGTTCATCGATCACTAGTTCTAGAAGCACATCAATATCATTACAAGGTTGTTTTGGCCCTTGGATTAGTCATGTCATCTGGATGTATGGTCGTTTCATACAAATCCAGGGTGGAAGGTTGTATATACATAGCATCACTAGCCAAGTGCTATGATTGGTTCTAACTTGGTTAAACAGATCCATCCCATCTGTGCTCAAAGCTAACCACAGATGCCTTACCTCTCCACCCATGTTCTCATAGAACATAGTGTTGATAGTCCTCTAGTCTGACCCATCGGCGGGGTGCCTCAACATTGAATCTTTCTTACGCTCTTCGCCATGCCAACGCAACATCTTGGCTGACTTTGCATTTGCAAATAACCTATGCACTCGTGGAGCTATAGGAAAATACCACACGGACTTTACGGGCCCTCCTCTAGTCTTGCTTCCTTCATTTGATGGCCCTTGCTTGTATCGGGGAGCTTTACACTTGGGACATGCATCAAAGTCTTTGTATTTTTCTCCTCGGTACAATATGCAATCGTTGAAACATGCGTGGATTTTCTCAACCTCGAGGCCAATTGGGAAAATCATTTGCTTGGCCAGGTAAGTCTTTTCTGCTCACTCCCTACCCTTCGGGAACAATTTATGTAGTATACCTAACAAGTTCTCGAAGCCTTTATCACTCAACACATTCATTGATTTGAACTCCAATAGCATGATGTTGGCTTCCAGTTTGCTTATTGGGCATGTCGGATACAATAGTGTTTTTGCATCCTTTCTCATGATCTCTAGTTTTTACAACTGTGAAGCACTAAGGAATCCTCCATGCACATCATGTAGAAGCTGTGAAATGCCATCATTTTCCTCTGGGTTGTCAACTAATGTATTCATAAACAAATCATCATTGGTAGGCACATGTTCTGTGTAATCATGAACATGCAATAATGCATTCAATGATACACTAGGCATGGTCAAATCATCATTGCTTTCTTGTGCAACATTTTGACCAATCTCCCCATGCAAAGTCCAAATCGTGTAGTTTCTCTAGAACCCTCTTGTGATCAAGTGCAATCGTATATGCTCCACGTCGCCCCCATTTGTCGTATTTTTGAAGTCTTTGCATGGACAGAATACAAGTTGTGACTTCCCAGCATTGGCTCTAGCTCGCTTGATGAAATCGTCGATGTCCATCAAGTACCGTGGGTCTGTACATGACAGATCGTACATCCACCTCGCGCCATGTCTGCACAGGTAAAATGGGTAGGGCAGAGGAAACATAGGAATGTATTAATAAGAGCCTTTCTAAACAATATTATTTGATGAAGCACATAAACATAATGTATGATCTGTCGCGGACATTTAGGGTTTAGGGTTTGAATATAGGAGCGTTTTTTACAATATTATTTGAAGCACATGAGCATAATGTATTCTTCGATATAATTTAAAATTGGTCGCGCTATAAAAAGTGAGACTACAAATAGAAATCAATGGAGGCTTCATCGTAAACAACATTAATTACACACTCTTTTTGAAAAACAATGTAAGCGCTTGTTTAATTACCTTCCAAATTCCAAAACTTTACAATATTCCACATCCCATCAAATCTTTAAGCGCATGCATAGAGTATTAAATGTAAGTAAAAAATATAACTAATTACAAATTTTATCCATAAATTTCGAGACGAATCTTTCGAAACTAACTACTCAATGATTGGACAACAATTACCCAATAAAAAAAAGTGCTATAATTTTTCCAAGTAATTTTGGATCTTAGAGCTACAAAAAAATGGACACAAATTGCAACAACCCTCTTCTTGATCATGAACAATAGTATAGCTCTAAACTATGGATTTGCACACAAAAGCAATGTAAACCTACAATTCTAAAGAAGAATGTTTGTTACTAACCAAGAGCTAGAAGATGTGAGCATCCAAGATTGAAGAGGAGCCGCAATAATGGAGGTCAAGAGATCCAGCAGCCGCAACAATGGAGAGGAGCTCACTGTTCTGTTTTCGTTGGGATAGAGAAGAGAGAGGAGATCGAGATATTTATACTGCAGAGGTTCCATTGTCGGTTCCAGCCACGAACCGGCAATGAAACTCATCATCACTGCCAGTTCGTGGCTTGAACCGGCAGTAATACGGCAGAGAGGCATCACTGCCGGTTCAAGCCACGAACCAGCAGTGATGATGAACTTCACTGTCGGTTCTGCCCTGCCCCCAATCATTGGGGGTCTGTAACACATAGAACTGGCAGTGAAGCGGCATCACCGCCGGCCCAAACAAAACCGGCAGTGATGGGCCGACAGTGATGCTTGATTCTGTAGTAGTAGTTGCTAGGGCAGCCATAGTTACCTAGCGTGGAGGTAAAAGGAGAATCAGATTCAGTTTCGTTGAACTAATTAATAAAGTAAAAAAAACAGGAGGTGATCAATGATCAATAACTTGATCTGCAAAAACCAAGTTGGCTGAGGCAAAACAATAATCTTTGTTATATTATAAAAACACATATGCCCCAACTAGGCACGAAGTGTGACCATGATTTGGCTAATACGCATAGATTATTTTTTTCACCCTAAAACGGAGAGGGTGATTAGTTGCTTAATTGCAATCGCAAGTGATGTTATCATGGTTGAATACTATGGACGGCGAAGGTAGATCGGTGGATGTGACCAAAGAGGCCTTTGTGCTTAGGCTGATCAAAGATGTGACTTTGCTTGTACTGGCCGGGCTGAGAGTGTGTTAGGATGCAGCCCAGCTGGGCCAATTTTGCCTGGACAATATATATGCAACCTGTTGTGGCCTATCTGGAAAGAATTTGCTTGGAGCCATAGATAGCAGGTCAGCAGTCCTCGCTATTGCTTGATGTTGTCAGGCTCTAACTAATCACTATGAATTTAGTATCGCCATGGGAATTTACTTGTATGAGTTGTGTTTGGAGTAAGATTGTAATAAGCTTGGTCTGATACTTCTATTTTGTGAGAAGTTGAAAACGAAACATTTGGTTCTATTATCTAAAAAGAATCACCCGGCCCGTGAATATCTAGGTGCAACGTTCCCAGGGTTTTGAACGCCTGGGCTGTGATGCATGCCTCACTTGCTGACTGCTGGGAGGCATCGAAGCAAATAAATAGGCCCTAAGTTTAAACTTCCAACCAAACAATCACTCTTACGGATGTCTCTCGCTAGACAAAATGTAATGCATCTACAAGCAGTGTGTCTTGTTCTCCCCGCAAATGATTCAGGATTGCAACCAAACATACCCTGAATACCAGAATGGCTCTTCCCCCTAGTTTCACCTTCACGTACCAGGCTTTCTTGTGCTCAAAGGGGGTGGAGGTTACATATATTGGACGACCGTCATTGATTTGTTTGGCTTGGATTCAGCATTGATCTCTTGAACACTGTCAATATATAGCTTGTTGTAGCAGCAGGTGAATAATAATATTGGCTTGTAAGAATAATCCTGAATACAGGCGTTTTGTAATTGGCACTTCTTGTTTCCTTAATCCTACTGCATGCATGTTTAATAGCATGTGGCTAAGGGTAATCCTAACCTACTACATGCTAGTAGCATAGTTTTTATATTCATTAATTAAAGTGCCAATTAAGTAACACAATGATGTGACATTTTATAATTAATGAAGAATTGAAGAGAGATGAGAAAGTAGTTTGTTAGACCCTTTTTTTGTTATAATACTACTCAAGATTGTAAGAATGCTCGAGAGATGGGTACCACTAATGAAGGAGAACGAGGAAAAATTGAAGCTGATGGCCGCAGGGTTGATCACAAAAGCCACAAAAGCTACATCTCTACCTCGACTGACTTGGAACACGATGGAGGATTCATCATCAAGGTGGGATCAATCGGATGCGCTGCGCTGGGTCTTCAGAGGTGCAACCGGAGGGCGTTCTGAGTTGACAGAGCAAGTTACTGAATCTGGCTTGTATGCCTGAAGTTGTGTCGCTTTAAGCGAATGTAAGGTTGTTGACGTTTAAACAGAACCTAAACGCTGAATGTTTTGTTGTTTTTTGAAATATAAAAGCAAGGGGAAACCCTTTTGATCTAAAAATAGACCCTTTTTGTTATGACTTATAGAGGGGCTCCACGTGTGGCTTCTGGCTTCTAAGCTATGGCTTTCCGAGGAAGCCCTGCCAAACACTCACGTGCAAAATGACTTGTGAAGCCAAAACCATGCAAAAAGTGATGAAACCCAAGCCGACTTAGCATAGAAGCTGAAGCCACAAAAAATTTAGCTTATTTGCTGGCTTCACCATTGTTGGAGAAGCCAAAGCCAGGACCTTTAGATAAGAAACCCTGTTTACATGAGAACCAGAATATAAAGAGATGTGATAGATAGATAATAGAAGAGAGATGAAGGCAAGTGGCTGGACAAATATATTTCGAAGAAACCATCCGCTAGGAATATGATGATTTGTATGTATATTGTCTATGTGACTTGACAAATATGAAAACTATATCTTATATTTTCTGGGTGGTACTATCCTAACCAAATGAAGTGGGTATAATAAATAAGACAGCCAGTGAGATGATTTAATGAGGGGCGTACGTCCAAGTTTTTCTTCTCCGTGAAGATCGTCATCTGTCTAAGATTTTATAAAGTACTACGTACATGCCTAGAAAATCTGAGTACACAGCACAAGCTAGCATGATGGGATAATGAGGAATGTCATTTGAATGACCCATTCATCAGCTACAAGCAAAATCTCCAGAACACTGAAAAGGAAACTCTCAAGGGGACGATGCATTCAGATAATAATATATACATCGATGTGCAGAGAGATAGATGATCGATCGGGCAACAACACATTAGTACACACGCTGACATAATAAGATCTGCACTTAACAATCTACGACTCATAAGTTCGTGCTTTCTAGCACATAACTTGAATCATAATACACACAGAATGACAGAAGGCTAGCTGATCAAGTTGATCTCGAAACCTGTGGGAAAAAAGAGAAAACAGATTTTAGTCAGATAACGTTGTAAATAATGTCATACATAATAATAACTGACAGCATAATACAGCTCATGCATGCATCTCTGCTGGTTCACCTAAACCTACCAGGTAGTAGCATTCCCCCATCTGCATGCTCTTCATGAGGACGCCGTTCTCGTTCACCGGTAGGATCTCGCCGGAGGAGTGAACCAGCATGGCATCACGCCCGAACGTGCCAGCCATGTCCAGCAATGCGCCACCTCCTGGAACCTCGTACACCACGCCGTTGATGAACACCTGGATAGACGACGCCACCGCCGCCGTCCCTGCAAATAATTAAATTGTCATCCAGCCATTAACCCCATAACATAATCACAGATCACCCTACAAACAATCATTCTCAATTACTCTATTGGAGTAAAATTTTATATATAATGCAATATATATCTTTGAGATTCCACATGCAATGGCAGCAATGCACAGCAACACTGTTAACAAGATTGAACACTCACCAGTTGGTTGGTAGCTCAGCTGGGAGGCGTCGTTAGCCGTGTAGCCGCAACGGTGCTGGTTGCCGCCGCGCGACATGAGCCCCATTTGCCGGGAGATGGCGAAGAGGTCGTCCCCGACGTCGATGTCGATGTCGTCGCTAAACAAGTGGGGTGACACGACCGCAGGCGGCATCGGCGCAACCGCGGGCATGGCGGTGCGTCCCTGGCCTTGCCCGTGCATGGCGAAGAGAGAAACGTTGTCGTTGAGGCCGTGGAGGTTTCCGGCGACTGCACCTGGGTGCTGGCCAGGGGCCGCGCCGGCGCCGCAGGCCTGCTGGAGCTGGCGGGCACGGCGGCGGGACCTGGAGCGGCGGTTCTGGAACCAGTAGAAGACGTTGGCGTCACGGACGGCGCCGAAGCGCTCCAGGAGGCAGCGGATGCGCGCGGTCTCGTCTTTGGCCGGGTTCACCATACCGCTGTTGAAGATGGACTCCAGGATCAGGATCTGCTCCGGCTTCGGCGCCCACCGCGACCTCGCCGTCGTTGGCTCGCCGCCCTCGCCGCCGCGGTGGGCTTTTGATTGGCTGAGGTGGGAGTCCATATGGTGCTGTGGGGGATCGGAGAGCAACACGGTAGCTACCTAGCTAGCCTGGAAAGGGTCAAAGCTAGAGAGCTAGGATGAGACAGGAGCGTTGTGGAAAGGGACGCAGGAATAGAAGAGAAGCCAAGCTAGGGAGAAGACCGACACGGGCCAAACCTAATGGAGTGGAGGCATTATTGAGAGGCAGGGGTCTCTACTTATAGGGCTCCGTGTGTATGTGGCTATGTGTGCGTAGAGAGAGATAGGATCTCTTGTGTCTTTCGTTGGCTAGCTACCTAATATGATAATCGGGTCATTTAGCAAGCAAACAGCGCAGGTAGTGATTGTGCTTTATATTGTCATGTTCTGCGAAGGGGTGGTTAGTACACATTGTGCATTGGGTGCCGCTACTAGCTAGTTTGTTTGAATTCGCATTATTGTATACTTGTATAGAGCTCGTTCTTCGCCAACCAATTCAGTTAATATACACAGTTACTTGCAAAAATCAACCAACGTTTGCCACCGCATCTCTAGAGATTCCTCCGTTTTAGTATGAAATTTAGGACAACGAATTAGCTTGCTCTAAATGACATACATTTGAAAAATCTGAGGATATACTCACTTCATTATTTTCTAATCGTTTGGGAGACATGCATGTTAAATTAAGAACAATCCAACGCACACGCACACATGTAGGCACGCACGCGCGCACACACGCAGGCCGGTTCCGTTAGGCGTGCGTACTGCCGCCTGGCCGGACAGGGGTGGCTCATGCTTTGAAGCAACCTCTACAAATCATTTTTGTAGTAGTGTATGGCTATTCGGGCTCCCCAGCCCAAGCCGGCCCCTCACCTTCCCCCCTCCAAGCCTTGCCGCCGCCGGAGCAGACCGCCGGCATGGCCGTGCAGCTCGCCAGGATGGCGGTGGCAGGGTCTCCTCTCGTTTTTTCGGCGGCGCGGGCTGCAGGGCAGCCAGCGGTCCTTTCCCCCACGTGAGATGCGTGGTGCTCGACGGGGGAGGCCGCTGCGGCTGTGGCAACGGGATGGCGGCGGGGATCTCCTCCTCCTCCGTTCCTCCTCTCCTCCACTCTCCTGAAGGTGACGGTGTAGGCGGGGGCTGCGGGTTTGGTGGCCGGGAGGCTAGATCCAGTCGCCGGGATGCCGGATCCGGTGACCGGATGGTCCGATCGGGTTGGCTTTGGCTGAGCGGCGCGACTGCTATGCTGCGGGGCTTGAACCGGTGGCGGCCGGCGGTCACTGGGGCCCTCACGGCCTTCTGCTGCGGCGTCTCAGGGCTGGCTGTGGCCAGGGGGACACCCGCGGCGGCCGGTCTGGTGGTCGGGCTGTGCGACGGGCCTGCTCAGGTGCCTTCGGGACGGAGGCGGTGGCGGCGGCAGGGGCGTCCGGATCTGGCGGCCCAAGGCAAGAACTACGCGCTCTGGATCTGTTTCGCGAGCGGTTGATGGTGTCCTTCCGGTGATGGTGGCCTTCCACGTTGTTCGGTTGCAGAGTTGGTGGTGACAGTGGTTTGGGTGAAAACCTTCCTGGCGTGGTGCGTCAGGCTGGCGGCAGTGAAACTGGTTGTGCCACACTCCTTCATGAAGGCGTTGCTGAAGACATTGCTCCCCTGCTGCATCCGTGGGCGTTCAATATCTGGGTGAAAACCTAGCCTGGTTTCTTCGGGCCGGCGGCGATAGCTCTGGCGCGTCGTCGAAGATTTTGTTCACCAAGGCCGGGCAGTTCCTCCGCGTGGTCACCTGCTCGCTGTGCAGTTCAAGGCAGAGGTGATAATCGATGGCGTAATAGCTCGGCGCTTGGTGGCTTTTGCACCGAGTGCTTCGTGTTGTTGCCAAGAAAAATCATCCAATCTTCAATGGTGGTCGGTGTCCATCGTTTCAGTACCTTTATTAGGTCTGACAAGAGTGTTTCGCGACTTCATCTTGACGTTGGTGAACTTACTCTAGTGGAGTATTTATTCTAGGAGTTGATATCACGATGCAAGTGAAAGGTCGAGTAGGACTACCTGAGCCCCTTGTTGGGATGTATTTTCTTTGTTTTTTCTTTCCTTTTATTTTTTTATTGTAAATAA
Source organism: Microstegium vimineum (assembly GCA_022036555.1). NCBI lineage: Eukaryota > Viridiplantae > Streptophyta > Magnoliopsida > Poales > Poaceae > Microstegium > Microstegium vimineum. Next base: position 15,456,272 of record CM039135.1, on the reverse strand, counting down.
TTGGCCTGATTCTACCTGTTGGTAGATGAAGTCGGGTATGAAATATATCATTTATCTAAAAAAATAAATACCAATATTAAAACTCATTGTCTATTTTCTTATAAGATCAACAATAAAATCTTCTTTCACTAAATAGGTATTTATTGAGGTTATTAGGGCTATATATGAAACCCAACGGGTGGCAAACCACTTGACACTCGGCAAAGAGCCGGTTTCTAATAGTGTAAATATGTGATTTCTCCTTAGAAAGAGGTACAATGAGAAATGATATATACATGAATTGCAAGTCAAATTGAAGATGACAACTTACATATTTATTATAAGACTAGTAAACATGTCTATACATTGCGACGTATAATATATATATATGCACAACATATGCCATGTATTTTAATACATATTAGAATAATAAGACTTTATATCGTTGTTGAACACACACTATTCTAACTTGTATAAGCATGAGTTGCGAATTTAGGTCACACAGACAAAACAATAAATTAAAACAAGTTGGATTCTTCTCTCTGATTTATTGTATATTATTACTACTCTTAGTAATAAACATAGCAAATACTCTCATACATTGGGAGTGGAGGGACAGACCACGGATGGACGAGGAAAGAATGACAGATCGATTAAGAAACGGAGCAAGAAATTTTCTTCTTTTAAATATCATATACATAGTAGATAATCATGATCCTTGCACCAGACAAACTAAAAACACAATGGTTTAGTGGCAATCATTAACTCCAACATGTGCTCGTGTCTTTTTTTTTAGAGTACACGGTACAACGCAGACACTCAACACGCACGCACACTCGCCCCTACGAACATACGCACGCAAACCCTACCCCTATGAGCACCTTCGAAGGACTGAGCCGGCAAATCTTGAAGTTCACGTCGCCTACCACTTAATGCATAGCGCCGAAAAATCCTGAAATAAATTCAGAATAAAGTGTCGCACCCAGGATTTGAACCCTAGGTGGGAGCCCTCAACCAATGACCTTTGTCATTGCACCGTGAACCATGTGCTTGTCTTCATGGTGTCTATAAATATATCCTTTTATATTGCAGAGATTTGATATAACATCCATATATAAATGATTCACTAGTGTACAGAACAGGTTTTAGTTCTAGTTTTCCAACCGGGAATATGGATCCGGGACTAGAGTCCCCAGCCTTTATAGGAGACCTTCTTCAAAGAAAAAATAATTTAAATTCTAGGAGACCTTTTTCTTGTGGTGCGTGTGATGATTCAAACACACGACTTCTGGCCTCACACAGCACCCTCACCAACTCTATTGTACAACACATGTGACAGAGTCCTAAGCGCTTTCCTTTTGAATTCACCCGTAAAGGACCTTGAATCTTTGGTGGGAGGCCTTTAGTACTGGTAGTGACAACAACTAGGACTAAAAGGTCACCCTTCAATCGGAACTAAAGTATGACTTTTAGTCTCGATTGTTGTTATCAATCGGGACAAAAGGGCCTTTGGTGCCTGTGAAATGTAGATAGTCCTGGTTTTCAACAGAGTCATGCAAACCGAAAATCTTTTCTCAACTAGTGGTTTTATTATTCTTGTTAGCACGTATTGCCTTTTAATTTGGAACTAATAACATTTTCTATATGTTGGAAGGTATATATATAGAATTAGCATGCCAACAATAATACGGTTCGCTATTCATAATTAATACCTGTTTCATTGGTTGACTCCAGCTTTGACTGTGGTCAAAGATGCGACATAAGTGAAATTGAACAAGCCATATACACTCCCTCCTGCTTCTTAATTATTAACTGGAGTATGTGTCACAATTAAAATGGATAGCACAGAATTCATAATATAACTACGTCTAGAGTGAAGAGTCAGAGATTATATATATCACTTGCGACGTATATATATATTTGATGTTGAATATAACAGCATAATAAACTGAAAGCATATGTATATTACTTCCTCTATTCAAAGTTATAAATTATTCTGACCTTTGAAGCACCTAAGCACAGTATGTCTAGATATATATATAATAAAAACCTATTATTATCTAACATATCAATTTGGGTACACTCTAACTGATGTATTCACTGGTACAAAAAGTGACTATAGAGGCGGTTTGGAAGTCATTTTTACAAGCGTTTTTCCGAACCGCCAGCGCTGGGGGCTAGTAGAAATGGGTCATTTCTACTGACGGTTTTTTCTGGACCATCTGTTGAAATCGATTTCTACAGGCGGTTGTCTTAACGAACCGCCTGTAGAAATGGCTGTCCGAAATCGCGTTTTGAAAATAGGAAATCGCGTTTTAAAAATAGAAAAAAAGATTTAAATTCTGGGGAGAGACCACTAGGAACCCGCTCGCTCGGCCAGGATTCAAACCTGAGACCTCACTCTCGCAGGGTATCTCCTCTACCACTCCACTCATGACTCACTTGTGTCTAGATTCGGTAGTACTTCCTCATATTCTATACTAAACCGAGTGTAAAATGATTGTTTGAGCCACTAAACAAATTCAAATGAAAAAGTTGTGAACTACAAAGTTTCATAACTTTTCGAGATCTACAACTTTCATGTAGCAAGTGTTTTCATCCGAGGTCGTTTAAAAAAATTTGAATTTCAAATTTGACACATTCAAACGTATTTTTCGATGACAAGATGATTTCAAATGAACAAGTTGTGAACTACAAAGTTTCATATTTTTTCGAGATCTTCAACTTTCATGTAGAAAGGTTTTCCATCTGAGGTCGTTTACAAAAATAAAAAAAAACAGTGAAAAAATCCGAGGACGATTTCTACTGGCGGTTGTCTTAACGAACCGCATGTAGAAATCGATTTCTACAGGTGGTTGTCTTAAGGAACAGCCTGACGGATTTCTTAAGTAAACCGCCTGTAAAAATCGATTTTTACAGACGGTTCGGAGCTGTTTGGAACCGTTTTTTTCAGTACAGATGGCGTGAAAACTGAAACTGCCTGTGCTATTTTTTAGGGGCGCCAGCTAAAATCGTTTTTCTACTAGTGATTCAAAGTGCTTCTTAAATTCATCAGATAAATTAAGAATAAATATAGTCTCTGGTAGGTTTCTAATGATAATAATCCATTTTCGTAGATGGATCATGGATGCATATGCATACATACGAGTATGCTATCCGACCTCGTACACAGATATAGCAATGGAAGAAGGCAACCTCATATGACGTGCTACCCTTTTTGGGTGTGTAAATAAAGTGAACCGGCCGGCAGGGAGTACTGAAAGCCGAGAGGAGCAAACATGTGGGACCATAAAATTTTGCAGCAGGATCAAATGACCTCCCTTTGGGGAGCTGGTGGGTGCATGGCCAGGGTTTCTTATGTTGTTGGGACGGGACAGGTGGGCACTTTGTGTGAAAAGTGAAGGACAGGCTTCCGTTTCTTTTGTTTATAGACTAGAATATAAATGCATGTGCAAGTTCGGACGGATGATAAATTTATTATGTCCTGAATTATATAGATTCTGGCTCATGTATAGGCTTCCATAACAAAATATGTATATGGTAGGTGCTGTACTACTTACCACTGATGACTCATCCACAGGATATAATATAATATAATATAATATAATATAATATAATATAATATAATATAATATAATATAATATAATATAATATAATATATATGTGTGATTAGCTTGGTTAATTTGTTTAGTCCACAGGTCGGTGTGTCGTCTTGTGTCTGCTTCTTCCACATCCTGATTCCTGTGCTCACTGATGCATGAATATATCTGTGTAGCTATGTGCTGCCAGCAGCAAGCGTGAGAATATGGAAATAGTCCTAGTGAGGCGCGTGAGTGGCCAGATAAGACCCCAGGAATGTTTTGTTGAGACGATGTACTACATATTACGAGCATATATCATTCAACAAGTTTCATATGCTTCAGCTAGGGATTAAAACAGATCGTGCACCGATGGATATACCAGTGATTCTGCATTTATTATGTCCTATATATATATATATATATATATATATATATATATATATATATATATATATATATATATCCTGTATTATAATTCTATATTTTTTCAGCTTTTAGAACTAGATAAAAAGATCATTTAGATATTGATATCTATCTCATATACATATCAGAAAACTGAAAACTGATTTTGAGTATTTGAACTCAAATACAGTCGAGCATTACATGTTCAGATTTAGATACAGAGTATCCATTTTTCATTTTGACTCTTTTAGGACGGTAGATATCGGTCAATATCCCTATCTTTCAGCCATATTACGGCAAGGCCAGCTGTGGTGGCATCTACTGAGAGCCGCCGCCGCAGAGACCAAGTGATCCACGCGTACATAGATAGCCCCGGTAGGGACGGGCGCCATATCCACACGCACCACTGCCACCTGGGGAGAGGAAGAGGAAATTAAACCGGATTGCGAGGCATGGTGCTGTGCGGAGACTTATAGTTAATCATCCATTCTAAATTACAATTTTTTTGACGATTTTTTATACAATTAATTTTGTTATATATTTATATATATTGTTACATATAGATAAATAGCAGAACAGATAGTAACTTATAATTTAAAACCGAGTATGTTTTCTCTACATTATACAAGAAAAGTAGCAAAATTAAGCCCAAAATGCATTGGACATTTTTCTCCTTCCACGAGAGCTCGCCGCCTGGTAGCTTTCGGCGCAGCCATAGAGGTTTTCCACACATCTAATTATCGAAGATACTGTACGCTGCTTGGAAGCACGTACGCTGCTGTTTCTGCACATTCGTCTGCCACTTTGTACTACCCTTACCTGTGCACATGCATCATCGTATATCATGCATGCATGCACCACAGCCCAGCAGCGCGAAAAATTCACTGTAAACATAGCTAGCTGTACCACCTGGCAGCTACAAAGGTCGTAGGTTTTTCAGATCGTGTACAGTGCTCCTGAACATGTTATAGAGATAGTATATACTCCTACTGGTACGTGCATACAAGTGCAGGCCAGCCCAGAAAACCATTAGAGTAAGGCCTTGTTTAGATCCAAAAGAATTTTAAATTTTGATACGATAGCACTATCCGTTCGTACGTGGTAATTATTGTCCAATCATGGAGTAAATAGATTCAAAATATTTGTCTCACAAATTATAGATGAATTGTGTAATTAGTTATAGTTTTTATCTATATTTAATACTATATGCATACGTTCAAAGATTCAATAAAAATTCGATGTGACAGAAAATTTGGAATTTTGAAGGACAAGGCCTAAGGTTTGCGGACTGTATGGCGAGTCTGCATCTGCACTGCATTATATTGCCGACATCCAGCCAGCTGAAAGCAGCCTCGACGGTTGGCCTAAGGATCGGCCGCTTTTGTACCCTTTCTTCTGCTTCTATATCTATTTATCTGTTGCTATTGCATTGTTGCGTACGATGACACAAATGTACATGCTTCCATCAGATGGGCTGACATCCTGACGCGTTTCTGATCGGCGTATGTATCGTCCACAGATTGAAAGGACGTGACACATGAATGAACCGTGCATGCATGCGGGGATCTATGCAGGCATGTGTGTGACAGTACACGCGTGAGAGCTAGGGCCGGAAAAATAAAGCAATGTGCTGACGTGTGGCTCGATCTGCGATCTGTCCATCTCCTGCTTGCGGTTGATCAGTTGCATGCATACATGCCGCTAGATTCCCGCCCAATCATGCATGGCCCTGCTTTTGGAATCGATCTCGTGCACTCCAAAAAGATATATGCATATTCCTATCGAAAAGATATACATCATTGAAAAAAGGCTTGTGCACTCCAAATGCTTTAACTTCATGTCTCGTTAAATTGGAGGCGGTGTATTTGACATAACCATGCATACAATTTTTAACTTATTACCATGGCTAGTTTAAAGTAAAATAAAAACTGCAACGATATATATATATATATGATAATCGGTTTGAATCGCAACAGATTATTTATTTGTGCATGATGGACTCAGAGAACATGACAGTTAACAGTTATAGAGTAATCACCGTTTTCTTTTAGAGAGGTTAGCGGGAATCCCTCTCCACCTATTTTAATATATATCAGAATATCAGAGGTTACATATGTACAGTATGCTTGCGAAGCTCAAAGAAAAAAGGATTAAGCATCTATGAGAGCCTCTCTCCAATCACTCAGTGGCCCTTTGATGCATGTGGGCTTTGGTGCACACCGATGCAAGTTCTCCCTTTGAAAGCTGATGAGGTTGCAACTTCTATTGTAAAAAAAATAACACCAATTCTAGAGGTCCCAATTGTAAGATTGATCTCTCACCATGATGGCTCAACGACCATCTGGACCTTGAACTCATGCCCTAATCAGGGATGTCCAACCCTACATGGTTGGTGGCCCCGTCATACTACGCTTATAAAGAGGTGGAGATCGGCGGCTGTCTTCACGAGGTTGTCCTCGGCCGTAACCCCACCGACAAAACCCTAACTGATCTTGAGGGACGCGTAGCCAGTAAAGGGAAGCGTCACCACCACGCTGCCACCAGACTTCAATTCCCCAACCGTCATTGCCCGTGCGCCGCAGATCCTTACCACCAAATTAGTTATGGCTAGAAGCTCCTCTTCCAACCCCTCTGATGGTCAGTAACTCATAACCCAGCTCTCTCTCTCTCTCTCTCTCTCTCTCTCTCTGATCTACTTGTTTATCCAAAAAGCAAAGTACCCCCTAGACCTAGAAGATCCTAGGGTTCTAACATTGGTATCCGCTAGATCTACATCTAGATCTAGATCAGGGAAAGGAAATAAAGAGGTTTTTGGTTTTCGGTTGCTCACCGCAACCCTATCTTAACCCTAACTTAAATGGAAAAAGATAGAGAGGACGGCGGTGGAAAAGAAACAAATCTACATGGGTTCTTCCCCACTGTCACTACCATCATTGTGCGAGAAGAAGGTGTCGCGTTCGTCGCCTCTACGTCGGTGTATGGCAAGGACTGACTCATCCTAACCCTAAACCTAAAGAAAATAGAAAGAACAAAAAGAAAAGAAAGAAAAAGAAGTTTGGGATTCAACCGAAACCATAGCCTAAGAAATCCCCAACCCTAGCACTACTAGAGAATAGGCCTTTGGACGATGTCTAAAATGAGCTTTAGTCTCGGGAAATTTTGTGTTCAGGACTAATAAATCTTTAGTCCCGGTTGGGAACACCAACCGGGACTAAAGAATCTCCTTTAGTCCCGGTTGGTGTTCCCAATTGAGACTAGAGGTCCAGAACATTTAGTCCCGGTTGGTAATACCTACCCAGACTAAAGGTAGACCCTTTAGTCCCGGCTGGTGTTCCCAACCGGGACTAAAAGTCTCTTTAGTCCCGGTTGGTGTTCCCAATCGAGACTAAAGGGTTCCCAACCGGGACTAAAGGTGCCTCGTCGTCTGGTTCAAAAGTGAAGTCTCCACTTTATTGGCAGATGTGTTGAGTAGGTGGGATGGTTAGCTACGCGCGAGGCATGCATGAGGTCCTGGGTTAGAATCTTAGGGGGCGCAGGTGGGGAAACATTTTTTTTATCTTGGGAGGACCTTTAGTCTCGGTTGTGACAAACCGGGCCACAACCGGGACTAAGGGGAAGGACCTTTAGTCCCGAAATCTTAGTCCCGGTTGGGAAACCAGGACTAAAGGCCCTTTCCAACCGAGACTAAAGGTCATATGTGTAGTAGTGTAGAGTTGAGAAACTCACCTTAAGACGATGATGAACTGGACCTAGCCTCGGTGGCTTTGCATGAGCTTGCCGTCGGCTAAAAGGGAGTCGCACATGCACTCTCCTATACGTGCACAGACTCTACCGTAGAGGGCACCGCCATGAGACCATTCGACGAAGCCACATATGGCCACACGTGAGTTCCAGCGAAGGGGCGGCACATGGTGGCACCGACGCCCTCCATTGTTGCACCTTCGGATCCGGTTGGCCGGCCTCCCCACGGTTGGTTTGGGAAAGTAGAGAAAGGGGAATGGAAGAAATGGAAGCTAGGGTCTGGGGGAGTTGGCCAGTGGCCTTTTGATCCGCTAAGAGCATCTCCAATAATGGCCCCTAAAATGAAGCCCCTACTTTAAATTTGGGTGCTCTCCCCTATTTTTGTTGGCCCAAGATTTTTGTTTCACTCCAGCAGCAACCCCCCAAACATAGGCCCCATATCCATATCAACAGAGAATGACACGAAGGACCTACTCGTCATTGGTTCAAAACTCCTTCCCATATTCCTCCACACGCAGAAGCTAAGCCGACGAGCAACGAGGAGGGCTCAAGGCGACGCAGAGGGGGTCGGGTGGTGCGGAGGGGCAGAGGAGCTACGCGCCATGGCTGGGGGGGCGCTCGTGCATGACCGGGCGGCGCAAAGGGGCAAAGGAGTCATGCGCCATGGCTGGGGGCACGCTCGAGCATAGTCGGGTGGTGCGGAGGGGCCGCGCGCCATGGCTGGCCAACGTGCTCCCGCTCATGGCCACGCTAGAGGAAAGGAAGGGGAGTGGCCACATGAGGGAGATCTACCAGGAAGACAACGCAAGCCCTGTTGGTAAGCCTGGGCAAAATACCCGATACCCATTACCCGAACCCGAATTACCCGAACCCGAGGTACCCGATCCTAAATTCGGATAGTAATTTTGATTACCCGAAATTAGTTTGGGTAATTCGGGTAATGACTCCCAGTACCTAAACTACCCGAACTACCCAAAGTTTTATATGTGTCTTTATATTTATCATTAATTGTTAGTTGAACACTTGAACTTATCACTTTATTAAAATATAATTCTCTCTTCTTGAACAAATGACTATAATATATTATTCTCGGCAAATTGTTGTTAAAAATCTATACATTTGGTGTTAAAATTATGTATAAATTGCTACTAAATTTTTATCAAATTTGTTGAAATCTATAAATTCGGGTATATCAGGTAATACCCGAACCCGAATTATCGGGTACCCGAAATTGTGGGTAGTGTTTTTTTGGAACTAATATCGGGTAGTAGTTTTCATTATCCGAATTTTGAATTACCCGAATTACCCGACCCGAAAAAATCGGGTAACCCGAACGCCCAGGCTTACCTGCTGGGATGGAGTGGAGGTGCCGCGCGGGAGGAGTTCCGGCCGAGCAGATCTACGCCGAGGAGGGGTTGCGCCAAGGAGGAGGTCACGCTGGGAGAAGCGAGTGCCAGTGGGGAAGATTTGGGGTCTCGCCTCAGAGCCCCTTGGAATGGGGTCTGAAGAGAGTATTTGGGTGCCCACCTAAATTTCGAGGCTATGTTGGAGCTCGTTTTTTGGTCTGAGCCCCCATATTTAACTATGGAGGCTCAAGTAGGGGTCTTGCTGGAGATGCTCTAAGGAGGCCAGACAGTTGTCCCATCCAATCGTATGGCTGGCCGCTGTCAGGCCACTTTTGAGCCTAGGCAGAAAGAGGTTTCTCGGCCTAGGCCCTATTCGCAACTTGTGCAGGGGGAGGGGATCGCACATGTGGCCAGCTAGGCCACGTATGCGGGCAACCGCGCGCAAGCCGCTGGGCCCATGTGGGCCCAAATGATGGGTTCTTATTTGTTTAAAATTTTTTCATTTTGAGAAGTAGCTTTAATATAATTTTAATGTATTATGCATAATTTATTCCCTATTCATTTTGCAAAATTTCTAGCATATTGTATAGGAGTAGAAAAAGTAAAAGTAGTACTAGTTCTGATTAAGAAATTTGAAAGTTTTATTTCATATTTCTGCTACAAAGTAAATTGTTTTATCTCTTAATTAAATTTGAACCAATGGAATAATTTTAATTTTGAGAGAGGGTTGATTTTGTTTAAATGTTGAATTATGATATTATTATTTTCAGACCAATGTTGATAATAATGATATTATAATTTTGTTATTATGTTTATGCATTAGTTCTTTTCTGCTGAACGGTGATGTAGATATAGTGTAGAAGAACAGTTGTATGTTTTCATTTTGACCACCGTTGAAACTAAGGCATGCAATTATTGTGATTATGTTCTCACTCTATATGAATTGTGTTTTCAGGATCGGAGAATACTCCTTGATGGGTTATATAAAAATATCCTGACTCTCAAGGGAGACAACTAAGTGAATAGAATGAAAAGGTCATATAAAAATATCCTGACTCTCAAGGGAGACAACTAAGTGAATAGAATGAAAAGGTCGACTTGGCCTTTATCTTGGTTGAGGTGGTTCGGGTAGTCACCTCACAGTGTCCCAATGAGCCTATGGCATCGGTGAGGGAGGCTAATGAGGCTGATGCTGCTGGGCAAACTAGATAGAGTGACTTTGCTCTATAACCGATGACCTTGAGTATAGAAAGTGGGTCAACAAGAAGTGTTTGGCTATGATAAAGAACACAATTGAGCCCGGGATAGTGGGCTCAATTCTAGAGTGTGATACCATCATTGCGTACCTTAAAAAAGTAATGAGTCAATTCATTGGCTCTTCAAATACATATGTTTTTTTTTGAAAGATTTGGTTGCTTGGCATATCATTGATTAAGAAAAAAGAGGTTTCGGGGTCATGTGACCTCCCTTGCAAGGCGCTACCACACACAGTAGACCACTATAGTGGTTGAGAGCTCTCGACTAACTAATTACTCAAAAACAAATCATGATCTAAAAGGGGTGGAAGAATTCTCCCACTAGCCATGGACCAAAGAGAGCAAACATCACCTTGACTTTCAACAACACTACATGTGTATGGATAGACAATGAACAACTAAGTGAATGCATGGATGTCTTGTCTATATATATATATATGTGTGTGTGTGTGTGTGTGAGAGAGAGAGAGAGAGAGAGAGAGTTGATATCTCTATGAAATGTGGATTGAATTTGAATATCGAAACTGCTGGATCCTATATTTTATTTTTAAGCAAAAAAATATCTGAGGCGGGCATATAACAACGCCCGCCACCGTAAAAATATTAACCGTAGCGGACAGGTTACTCCGCTCACTGCCAGTGGCGGATCCAGAACAAGATTGAAGGAGGGGCTGATCTCTTCTTCTTACTCCAATCTCTCTACTTTTCTTTTTTTTTCTTCCCTTTTCTTCTCTCTCAACCTCTCAAAACAAGATGGAAGGGGGGCTAATCTCTTCTTCTTCCTCTAATCTTCTCTATTTTTCTTTTTTTCTTCCCTTTCCCCCCTCAATTTGTGCATATTTCTATTGATGCAATTGCTATAGGGGGGGTTGGAGCTCGCCCAACCCCCCCTTTAGATCTGCCACTGCCCACTACAGTAAACCAACTGCGCCAGCTGCGGTTAATCTAATAACCGTAGCGGGCACGTTATACTGCCCGCTTCAGTGAATCCAATATTAACGGTGACGTCCTCACCGCAACGGACACGTTTGCTCGCCGCGGTAAACCAAAAACTACTGTTGTAGAAAACTTTTTCTGTACAAGTGTTTCTCGGCCACTCTGGTCCAGTATGTACACACAGTAGCCTGTCCAGGCTTGAACCATCATCTCAATCGTCCGCCTGGCCAACTCGGCAACCTCTGCCCACCCCGTGTGTGGATTTGTAATACAGTACTAAGGGCCTGTTTGGCAGAGCTCCACGTAGCTCTAGATCCTAAAAAACAGCTCCGCTTCTATTTTTTCTAGCCAAACGATCCAGCTCCACGAACTCCAGATCCGCAAAAAACTTGGATCTAGCTCCCAGATCCACCAAATTCACGGAGCACCTCAAGAGGTGCTCTAAAAACACCAGTTTTGTAACCTCACGTGGAGTTGGTGGAAAATACCCACCAATGTCATTCATTAAACACATCTGTACTGTTTTGTTTTTTTTTCCAAAGCCTTCCGTCGCCCGCACCCTTCCGTGAGTCTTCTCGCATCCTGCCGCCGCCCTCCTCCAAACTCCATGTCTCGGAATAGGGTAGTGAATTTTCAATTTATTTTTCTATGTATGGATAATTAATTTATGAATATAATTATATGTTACGTGATAGAAATTATCATATTATATTGCGTGGAACAAAGTTGTATTTCAAAAAAAAGTCACCTTTAGTACAACATACATACCTCTGATGTGAAGGAAAAAAACGCCACGTACAATAAGCCATCATGCACATGACGTTAACAAAAAAAACACCATTAACGTCAAGGGCATTAGTGGACAATTCAACCAAAACATATGTTTTTGACTTAGATTTGTTTTCTCAGTCAAACATTTTTTCTCAGCTCCACGGTAGGATCACAAATCCATACTGGAGCTGCTCTGTGGTGGAGCTGTGTTCCGGATCTATTTTCTTAGAGCTGAAGCTCTACCAAACAAACCCTAAGTAGTACTAGTACTAGCAGATGGATAGCTTTCGTATGAAGCGAGATGAGCAGCGCCGAAGAATCGAACAAACAAACATGGCCCAACCCAACCGTGCACAAAGTAATGATTGCATCGAACCTGCTATCCAATCAGCCAGTCTGGAAGTATCTCGATCACAACGAGACAAGCCGGGAAAGATGCTACGGATTTATTATTTATATATCCGTCGTCCTTGAACACGATTACACGGGCGATTAAATCCATTGAATAATCTCTACAACTTATATATAAATATATAATCGTCTGTACCTAGTTAATTAATTAATGTAATCAGGGTCCGGACTGCGCGGCCGTGAGTGACAACGTCGAGGGACAAACCGTCCAAAGCGAAGAACAGCACGATCATGGCCTACCTACTAGCACCAACCTAGCTAAAACCTGTCGCTTAATTTGATCGATTGATCGATCGATGCAAAGAAGAATAAGCACGCATATACACCTAACTCAGCTCGATCAATTTTCAACCGTAGATTTTTCTCTTAGGGATTCTGATTTTATATGATGACAAAAAAAAAACGATACAAGTATCCAACAGATCCTTTTTGATAAAGGAAAATTTCTATTAACTCGGGTAATTACATCGGTTGATATAACCATATGAGATCGCTTCAACCAAGTTGGAGCGGGTAGTGGTGTGAGTTTTCATCGTTGTTTAGTTGTTTGTACCAAAGTTGTATAGGATGAGTGGTTCACTCTCCTTAGTTGTATGATTTTCGGGCTCAGTTTTCATTCAAAAAACTAGGTGGGCATTTACTTTTTTTTTTCTTTCTTCGTAAATCGCTACAAAGCTTTTGTCGTCCTTTCTAAAAAAAAACTTTCGTCCTCTGCATTAAAGCACATGTTTTATGATAAGTTATTTTCTTGACAAATAGACATCCTAGTAGCTATCAATCTGTAATCTTGACCACCACCCATATGTTGGGATAAAAAATCCCTTGACCATATGCTCCAATTGTTGCCATGCTGTAATGATCAAATTCAACAGATATATATGTCTAGCATTTTCCTTTTTTTTGTTTAAAATCCATGGAACACTCGTTGGTTGGGTTGTTGCTTGTGATGTTATAGCAGCAACATAGCCACATATGGAGATGGAAAAAGCTTTCCATATTACCTCTATGCACATAATTCTGGACTTCAGTCGTGTGAAATCTTGAAGAGCACTCAAACGATGAGTGAGAGGGATTTCCTCTCTTGGGAGGAGCCAAGGAGCACTAACATGGAACTGATTTTTCGCAACAGTCTTTTTATGGCAGAATTGGCTCAATTAACAACAGTCTCTCTAGAGGTCTTCATCGGTTCCTACTAATCGAGCCGTGTTTATAAATACAGTTTTCGAGATGGTTATTTTCCTCACTTTTTCTATAATTCAAGTGGCTGAAATTTAAGATGATTTCAGTAAACACTAATATACCACTAACTAGTATAAGTTAATTGTTAACTTTGTATTTTGTTATTTGTCTGTGTTATAACATTTAAAATTTGTCCTCCTATAGAAATAATTATAATTGTTAAATTATCTTTATGCCAACATAAATAAGATTTTGTCAGATTTGTAGTTTTGTCTAACATGTTTTTTATTTCTGAAACCAAAAAATTACAAACTGTGACTACATAAATTGCAACGAACTAAAATTATAATTTTAGTATAAAATATATGCAATAACTGTCGTCTGAAAGAAAACTAAAATTCAGGCACCTCCTTATCGCCTCTAAAAGAACCCAATTTCTAGAGACGGCAGGTGTCGTACATTTTTAGAGGCATTTAAGATTTCTACCCATCTCTAGAAATATATTTTTTGAAATAAAGCAATCGTAATTATATATAGCTATCCTACTAAGGGTCTGTTTGGTTCTTTAGTCCCAGGAACTAGGGACTAAAACATGGTCCATATTGATGTTTGGTTCCATGAACTTGTACAGATCATTCTTGTGCCTCCCGTCTTCTTCCCTTGCCGTCAAGTTTAGTTAATTGTACAGACCCACAAATAGCTTCCCTTGATGACTTGTACAAAGCCCTTGACTAATTAAGCTAATTTCTGATGATTTTTTTTTTAAAAAAAGAGTTTATAGATATCATTTGTCAAGTTTTGGCCTGTGCATGCGTTCATAGACCATTTAAAGGATGTGGCACAGACCAGGAGTGGCTAGCTAATAAAACTAGCTAGCTAGATATTACAATATATATTAATTATATATTGTAGAAATTTAAAATTGCTGGCCTAAGTAGCTGCACAATTATGATTGTGATATATGGTTGTTTTAATTATGTTTGCATGTTGTCGTGTACAGGAGGAGCACGTATGATCGCTTTTTGGTGTGACACGGAGCCGTCGCCATCTTTAATCTGTGGCTCGAAAAAAGTGTAATCTAATCACGCGGCTCCAAAGCTTGTCCGAAGAACATGCACGAGTGGAATCTTTTGCCAGAAAGTGTGTATGCATAAAACCTCCAACAATTAAAATCTGACGTTTGGGCAGCACTGAGAAACAATTCTTTTTGCTAAAGTGAAGCTAACTAGCTCATATACATACTCTAGAACAGTATATAGACATATAGTGTTCTGATTTCTGAACCGGTTAGTCACGTTGCCTTGTTCTAGGATACCTCCTTGCGATGGGCCTCATTTGCTTTAGATCTATATATGACCCATGGGCCTCTTTGTTTGTGGCCCCTAATTAAGAGGCAAAGCCCAAATTATGCCCTGCCCAAAAACTTGGTCCCCGTTTGTGTTGAGTGGAGTCTCAGAAGAATCACATAGATATGGGCTGAGAGGAACTTATCGAATGGGCTCATACGAGTAGGGATATCTTTGTTCATTTAGTTTTTTTTTTTTTTGGAAAAAGTCTACTTCACTCCGTTAACCATTGTTAAAAGGTACTTCCTCCATCTCAAATTGTAAGTCATTCTAAAAATCTTGAAGAGTCAAAACATCTCAAGTTTGACCAAGAATTATAGATAAAACTATAAAGATTTATAACATCAAATAGGTATACTATGAAAATATAATTGATAACGAATCTAATGATACTTATTTGACATCATAAATATTATTATATAAGTTTGGTCAAACTTAAGAAACTTGACTTACAATTTGAGATAGAGGGAACAGCCGGCTGTGCCTTTGTCCTATGGCACGCACGCTCCAATCCCACACGGAGCGTTCACATCCCACCACACGCACACAGCCACGTACATGAATACACGCACACGACTGCTTCCTCGACCTTCATTCCCCGCCTCTCTCTCTCGGCGACCGGCGAGAGCTACTCCCCCGGTGATGTCCTCCTCACGCCTGCACCACACTGCCTCCCTATGCCCGCGCCAAGCTCCTCCCGTCCCCATCTGCACCGTCCATGGCGGATCCACCGGAGATTGGGGACCACCGCCCCCACCCTACGTAGGTGTTCATCGGGCCGTTGGCCGCTCGCCGGCGACGAGCACCCACCAGGTTCGTCCGCCCCTGCCTTCCCCTTCCTGCTGCGCGAAATCGAGCTCTCCAACCCTAATGTAAGCTATTTGCTATCTACCTCAGATCTACACCTTCGCTAGGCCGATGGACCGCTCGTCCCCGTCCTCCAGCACAGCTTCAGCGTGGCCGGGCTACCAGTGCCCCTGCCCCTTCCGGAGTATCCAGTGCCTGACGGCCGCGCGCCGCTTCTCTAGTGTCCTGCATTTGCTCCTACTGCTTTTGCCTCTGCTACATGCCAACTGCTGCTCTCCATCCTCTGGTGAGTAATTGGTGATTGTGAATATGTGAATGAATTTGTGATTTAGCGTATGAATGTCACGTACAAGATTTTCTGGTACCCTATAGGGACTTGTGCAGTTGCTCTAGTGTGATCGGGGAAAAGCAGAAGCATTTTTGTTGCCTGCCTTTTGCAACTAAATATTCTGTGATTTTAATAGACACAAAAGAAATATGATGCAACTTAGTTTCATGGTATTTCTTGAATTGTGTATTTGTCGGTGAGATCCGTGAACCCTACTGTCGTACCGCGCTCCTTGTTTTCTCCCGTTCTGCTAGTTGTGGGTGGATCATACTGCGGCAAGGGGGCGTCGTTTCCCGTGGGGGATGGCGCGGTCGGTGCCTCTGTGGGTCTGGGGATTAGATTCTAGGGGACCAGTCGAAGAGCGGGTGCTACGGCGTAATATGCCGGTGCTAGGAATCCAGTGGTGTGGGAAACATAGTGGGCTGTAGGATTTGTCATTCAAGTGCCTGGATTATTTGTTCGTTCGGGCACTTATGGGTAGCAGTTGCAATTGTCTTTTTTGTGAATCTGCTATTTTGCATTTTCTTATCTGATCAAGCGACTGAAAACCTAGTACTGACACGGGCTTACAAGGTTTTTGCGACCTTGAAAATGAAGATACCAAAATAGTACATATTGAATATGCAATCTTTGGCAAATTGCTCAAAATTATTTGATATATGTTTTCTTATATGCTTTGTGAACCAGCGGTGATGGTTCAGTAAAAAATAAATTTGATAGCAAGCAACTTGGTCTTTGTATCTCATCATGGGTTAAGCAAGCAACTTGGTCTGTGCTCCTGTTGGTTTTTTAGTCTTCTCTATTTGTGTAACTTTGACTTTGTTTATCTATAATTATTGACTATCTGGCTCTACTGAAATGAAAAGGCAAAGCTCCTACTGTTTATGCTAATACGTAAAAAAATTGATAGTAGTAATGGACCTTACATTCCATGACTTATAATCTAGAAATTTAGTGTTTATGTTATAAACCTCGCCACCCTACGTAGGTCCTGCTGCAGCTCAAATCTCTCAAGCTGCAGCTCAATCACTACTACAGAACCTGCAATCAGTGCCGGTTCAAAACCCCCTTCAGTGGCGGTTTTTGAACCGACACTGGCAATTCGGCAGTGATGAGGCCAAGCCATCACTGCCGGTTATGCCAACTGCCGGTTTGTTCCACCAACCGACAGTGATGCTTGAGTCATCACTGTCGGTTTTAATTAAACCGACTGTGATATTATTTTTTAAATTTGCATTTTATTATTTGTTTTATTTTCATTTGGGGTTTAGGGTAGAGCTGGTGGGGTGGGAGATCGTGGAGGTGTTTACTATCGAATCATTTGATATCGATGTGAATTGAAGGTGGTTGTGGACTAGCGACAATACAAACCCATCACACATTTATAATAATTATTACAAAACATCCAAACAAAACTTAAAATATTGAATTAAATGTCGCATTACAATAGCCTTTCGAGGCGGTCTTTTCTGTAGATCTTCTTGAAGTCCTTACTCTGCACAATGGACAGATATCCTTTTCTATACACTATCTCGTCCAGAATAAGAGCTGCTATCTCCTCTTGAAATTCTCTTATCTCAAAATCTACCAACCTGTTGTGGCCCTGATCTTTGCGCTGTAAATTGATACAAGATGATATTGAGATGCACATACGTAAGACAAAACAATAGAATTAAAATGTGACGCGTACGTACCATGCCATCTCCTATTCCTAGTTTTGCGCCAAAGTAGGCAAGCATTGCCCAGATCACATAGAACCTGCACTCGTTGTTCCCCATTGGTTGATCTAGGTGCTTGACCTTCTTCATATACTCCACTTTGAATGGGGCTCTCCATTTCTTTTGTAGCTTGAGCTCCACATTTCTCCAATCAGGTAACGCCTTCATTCTATGTGACAATGTAAATGAAGTGTGAAGGCTGAGGACATTAATTACAATATCATATGTGATTGAAAAGTGTGGTGATATTGGGTTCACTTACATATTTAGCACTTTGACTAGGGGTTCGATAAGTTTAACTGGCTTCTTTTTTGAGTCCCACACCTCGATAGTTGAATTTTTAAGACTTATATCTACGAGGACGTAATGGTTGCTGCAATCACAAAGCTCATGTTATTGAATGATATATCAAGAAAAAAACACTTAAGTAAGGGTCGAGAACACATACTCGCAATTGTAGGTTAGCAGTGCGTTTGTTTTGCCAACTGAGAATATTCTTTCAAACTCTATCTTCAAACTTGCTGAGACATACAGATCTTGGAGACCGGCTTTGCATGTTGTCTCATTTACCAAGATGGGGTCCAAGAAGTCAAAAATGCTATTTCGTTTTTGGAGGCAAAATTTTTCTATAGACCTGCAAAATAAACATGCATGGATATATTCAAATGCAGATCACGTAGTTTATTATAACGTTGTTAGAGTATGATACTTATAGAGTCCATAACATCATAATCTGCATATTCAGCGAGCGTCGTTGAAAGAGTTGAAAAAGGTCTTGATAATGAATAGTATGCACAACTTCTTCAGGATGATTAAAATGTAAACATGAAAGGATGCATACTTCAAAGGTTGCTATCTTGTCTTCGCTGCTATTACTGTCTATGATGTAATAATCATGCAACTGTCGCATGTTTGTTGGCAATTTTCTATACTCTTCTTCGCTGGCGACCATAGGCTTGCCTAGTTCAAACTTGTATACAACTTTGGCGTTTTCAAATTCGGTTTTTCTAAAATAGAGATTCTCGGCATCCTTCATGCTTATGTTTAGGTCCGCGGTCAAGGTTTGTATCTCTAACTGCTGTAAGGTGTGTATTTCTCTAGATCTTTCTTGATTACCCAGATTTTTGCTTTGTCTTTCAAATTCGCTCTGTTTCTCAGGTATATAAGCCAATCGTGCATACAAGGCAAGTTTGGCGGCCTTTTCTGCAATCTGAGCTCGTAGAATTTTGTCCTCAGTCGGCGCTAGCTTCTGCCTTTTACTAGTCATCTTGGGATCTTTACCAACCGAAATTGATGACCTCCTCTGTTGCGAAGTCAAACCGGATGAGGAGCATTGACCTCTTCTTCGTCAGGCATAGGGGTTGAGCCACAGGTACTGTGGCCCTTGCCGAGCACTAGACTATTCAAAGCAGGGATTGCATGCGGCCCTTGACTCGAACACATGGTTTGCATAGCGCTCGCCACTTGAGCAGCTATCTGTGCTTCCATGCTCTATTCTAGCTCCTCTCGCATCCTTTGGAACTCCTCTTCTCTTTGCGTTCTAACCCTGACCCAGCTCCTATAGGAAGCAGATTCACCTTCAAATGCTTTCTCCCAAGGAATTACCCCGGCTCCTCTAGTGCGACTGGGGTGCTCCTTGGTTCCAAGTGCTTGCGTGAGCACGTCATTTTCTCTATCCGACCTGCGGGCACCTCTATGCACTTCCTTAGTGATTGTGGAAATCTTCCGGAGGAGATCCGTGACGGGTTCAGCGCTGGCGGAAAGGCTCCCGTCAGGATTGTATCGTGCCCCCCTTGCGAGTAGGTAGTTTACTGATCTGGGCTGCCAATCGCTTGTCTAAGGCGTAACGCCGCTCCGCTCTAGTGCTTCGATTTGGGCATCCCAATCCGGAATCTTCCTTACGTACCCACATGATCCTAGGCGGTGAGGATTATTTGACCTAAGCGAGTTTGCTTTGTTTCTTTCGCTTGATGCATTGGCCTCTTCGAATAGCTTGTAAGCCTTGAACTCCTCCCAGAAGTCTCTCTGCTTGCTGAATTCACCTCCCGCAAAATTCGGTTCTTTTTCCTTCTTGATGAGCTTGTGCAACTTTCCCTTGAAATTCTTGAAGGAGTGACCCATGATTTCCTTGGTCCTCTTCTTGACTGTCGCTTCATCACAATTATTAGGGAAAGTGAAATACCCTCTGAGCTTGTTCCAAACCAGTTCCTTCTCCACTTCTGGAACCCTCCACGGGTCTTGCTCACTGTCATTCCGCTTCCTGTATTTGATCGGGATGAAGTCCCTTACAAGTGCCCCGATGGTACTCTTGTATGGGCCCAATGCTTTAATAGGCTCCACCGGCTCCCCTAGTTGGTCGAACTGAGAGATGTGCCAGTGTCTAGTTGTTTGAGGGAGCTTGGTTGCACCACGCTTAGTCCAGCTCACCAGTACTTGGACCTTCCGGCGGAACCTGCTTCAAAATTTATAAATAAGTCCCCATCAAACTTTTATGGCTATATCTACTGTGTTTTTAGGTATGACCTAAGTTATTACCTCGTCTCCTTGGTCCTCTTCTAGGTTTAGCATATGGCTAGGGCTCCAAGGTTTTTGATCCCCTTACTGGTTGTCATCGGCTCCTTGGTCACGTTCAGCACCGCCACCACTAGTTGGCTCCACCGGTACTTCGGTCGCAGGGCGAGTGGTGAATCGGCGCTTAATTGTCATGTTTCTGGACATGAATTTCGATTATATAGATAAGTATATAGACAAGTTATGCATCGCCACAAAACGTGTCTCCATAAAATATAGATAAGTATATAGACAAGTCATGTTATACATCTCTCCATCTATATCTATCTCTCTATCTCTATCTCTCTAAAGCCATGTTATACATCTCTATATACAAGCTATCTCTCTATATAAGGCATAAGTATATAGACAAGTCATGTTATAGACAAGACATATATACAAGCATAAGTGTATCTATCTATTTCTATGGGTAAGTCATGCATCTCTACAAGCATAAGTGAATCATATATACAAGCATATCTTTCTCTATATCTCTCTATCTAAGCTATCTTTCTCTATCTATATGTCTCTAATCAATATATAAAAGTATAAGTGAATCAATATATATCTTTCTCTATCTCTATCTATCTAATCTCTAATCTCTCTCTAACTCTCTAATCTCTATATATCTATCTCTCTATCTCATATATACAAGCATATATCTCTCTCTAACTCTCTAGCTCTCTAAACTCTCTAACTCTCTAATCTCTATATCTCTCTAACTCTCTAAATCTCTCTCTCTAATCTCTATCTCTCTCTAACTCTCTAACTCTCTATCTCCTTCCTTCCTCTCTCCTCTCCATCCTTCCTCTCCTCTCCTCTTCCTTCCTCCTCTCCTCTTCCCAGCAGCTCCCTATGGACATTGTGTCGAACACCTAAGGGGCAGCTCACCGAGAGAGGGGTGGCGGCGTGAGGAGCTCAGCGGCGCCGTCGAGGAGCTCCTATGGCGACGTCGATGCACTTGTGTAGGGTGGTCCGAAGTCGAGCTCGAGCTGCAGGGAGCTCCTGCTGCGTCGGGCGGCGGCGGCGCGTGCACTGGCCGAGCTTGAGCGTCGGCGGGGAGCGTCGGCGCGTCCGAAGTCGGCGGAGGCGGCGCGTCGGGCGGCGGCGACGTCGGGCAGGAGCGGTGGCGAGCTCGAGCGTCGTCGGAGCTCCTGCTGTGGCGTCGAGCGGCGGCGTCGGGATGGAGCTCGGGCGGCATCGAGAAGAAATGGCTAAGAGTGGAATGGGCGCGAGTCTGAAAATTTCAGACCGCGCCCTTTCCTTATATACTCGGCCTCATCACTGCCGGTTCTAGATATCAACCGGCAGTGATGTCCCCTATCACTGCCGGTTTGTAACAAGAACCGGCAGTGATGTGGAGGCATCAGTGTCGATTATTTTAAACCGGCAGTGATTAGAGGACATCACTGTCGGTTTGTAACAAGAACCGGCAGTGATAGGGGCACATCACTGCCGGTTCCTTACTAACCAACACTAATATGTAATTTTTTAAAAATTTTTCCTTTGCTTTAGAATTTAAATTACTCCTGATTTTTTACTAGAACTTGAAAAACTCCAAACATAGAAGTTGCATAATTTTTAATTCTCTACAACTTTTGCTGATGGAGCATATTCAAATTCTTTATAGTTTTTGAATTCCATTTTGAATTTGAATAAGGGTTTAAAATTCAATTACACCCTTTGTAATTACTCCAAAAATTTGAATAAAAGTTGAAAATCTTCCAACATAGCTTTTGCTAGTTTTGAGGAGCTCTACATTATTGCTTATACACTCAAGGTCTAATTCTTTATAGTTTTTGAATTTCATTTTGAATTTGAATAAGGGTTTAAAATTCAATTACCCCCTTTGTAATTACTCCAAAAATTTGAATACAAGTTGAAAATCTTTCAACATAGCTTTTGCTAGTTTTGAGGAGCTCTACATTAATGCTTATACACTCAAGGTCTAATTCTTTATAGTTTTTTAATTCCTTTTGACATGACATACATCAATTAACAACGTGGTACAACTCATCAATCTACAACTTCATATGATCTCAAATTCGATGCAAATTACTAAAACAACATTTCATTAAGGATTACATAGTTTATAATACTCTAACAATTCACGGTGCAGGCACGATGATGGCCTCATCGTGATCACTCCGGAGGTAAGCAGGTTCGTCACCCTCTTCAAGCACATGTAGGATAACGTTCGCCCCAAAAGGAGTCATTTCTTCATAACCTTTGTAGTCTTCTTCGTCTGTGAAGGAAAGTATAATCAAGAATAGAGTGGATTGATTGATATGAGGCAAGGTACAATTACATATATATACAGGCAAGGATCAAGAATCCTATAAGGATCAAGAGTCAGAGTCCTATAAGGATTAGGAGTCCTTGCCGTATCCGTATCTATCTGGTCTGCCATATCTATCTAAACCCAAACAGTCCTACGCCGATTAGGGTCCTGACCAGCCCAAAGGGCGCCTATTCTAACACACCCCCGCAGTCCAAACGTCAGCCACTTTGCACGTTTAGACTGGACCGAAACTCCGTGAAGACCGAAGAAGGCATCCCTTTGGTGAAGATATCCGCATATTGTGAAGTGGTAGGAACATGCTGGACACGGAGATCACCAATGACAACTCGCTCTCGAACGAAGTGAAGATCAACCTCAATGTGCTTGGTACGCTGATGCTAAATTGGATTGGAGGACATGTAGACTGCGCTGATGTTGTCACAATACACCAGCGTGGCGCGCCGAAGGGGCGTGTGCAGCTCGATGAGAAGCTGTCACAGCCAGGTGGCTTCTGCAACTCCATTAGCCACTGCGCGATACTCAGCTTCAGCACTGGATCTTGATACTGTGTTCTGCCGCTTGGATGACCAGGAGACTAAGTTATCACCAAGGAACACCGCATAGTCTGAGGTGGACTTGCGAGTGTCTGGACAACCAGCCCAATCAGCATCGGTGTAAACGACAAGATCCGTAGAGGAAGATGGTCGCAGCAGTAGACCAAGGTGAAGTGTGCCTCGGATATATCGGAGAATCCGCTTCAGGGCAGCAAGATGAGGCTCTCGAGGGGCGTGCATATGAAGGCACACTTGCTGAACGGCGTACGCAATGTCCGGGCGGGTGAATGTCAGATACTGTAGGGCGCCAGCAAGACTGCGAAAGTCTGTGGCATCAGACACTTGGGCCCCGTCAGCTGCAGCAATCTTTGGATTGGTATCAACTGGAGTAAAGCAAGGCTTGCATTCTGCCATACCAGCGCGATCCAGAATATCCAACATGTACTGTCGCTGGGAGAGGAGTAAACCAGCACTGCTTCGCTGAACCTGCATACTGAGAAAGTGATGCAATTATCCCAGATCTTTCATGGCAAACTCTCGCTGCAGGGCTGAGATGATCCGCCGAAGAAGATCAGAAGAGGAAGCTGTGAGGACAATGTCATCCACATAGAGCAACAAGTAAGCTGTGTCGGAGCCGCGATGGTAAATGAAGAGTGATGTATCTGACTTAGCTTCAACAAAACCGATGGACAGAAGGTAGGTAGCCATTCGACTGTACCAAGCACGTGGGGCCTACTTGAGGTCGTAGAGGGACTTCTTAAGCAGGCAGACATACGCAGGACGAGTAGGATCCTCAAACCCGGAGGGCTGCTGGCAATACACTGTCTCATTCAGAGTCCCATGGAGAAAGGCATTCTTAACGTCGAGCTGGTGGATGGGCCAGTTGCGTGAAAGAGCCAGCGAGAGCACTGTGCGGACAGTAGCAGGCTTCACCACCAGACTGAAAGTCTCATCAAAATCCACACCAGGACGTTGAGTGAAACCACGGAGTACCCAGCG
The DNA here is from genome assembly GCA_022036555.1 of Microstegium vimineum. NCBI lineage: Eukaryota > Viridiplantae > Streptophyta > Magnoliopsida > Poales > Poaceae > Microstegium > Microstegium vimineum. The sequence goes on along the minus strand of CM039135.1, from coordinate 15,432,086 downwards.
GGCCTTGTACCTCTCAAGGGAACCATCAGACTTGAACTTATGCCGGAAGATCCACTTGCCAGTGACAACATTGGCCCGAGGGGGGCGAGGTACGAGAGCCCAAGTGTCATTCTACAGAAGGGCACGATGTTCTTCTTCCATAGCCGCTCGCCAATTGGGGTCGGCAAGAGCACTGCGAAAAGTCTTCGGCACTGGAGAGAGCGAGACGGTGTGATAAGTGGCCGGCATCCGAAAACCACTCTTCGCCCGCGAGCCCATAGCATGCTGGTTGCTCACGGGGCGAACAGGAACGACACCCTTAGGCAAGGCAGCAGTAGTACTTGGCGATGCGGACACAGGTGGAGGTCGAGGCCGGCGGCTGTAGTGGTGCTCGAAGAGGCGCTTGGGGCGAAGAGGCGGAAATCCGGGCGGAGGCCCGCAGGGCGCCTGTGGTGGCGCTGAACCCGTCGACGACATAGGTGACGACGCGCCAGCACGAAGGGCTGGCGGGACGTAGAGAGGCCCCGTCGCGGATGCCGCGCGTGGCGCGGAAGGAGGCCCCGGTGGGATGTAGAGCGTCGGCACCGGGAAGTCATCAGCAGCCTCGGGCGCCCCTGGCACAGTCACAGAGTGACCGGCAGGGCGCTGGTGTCGCCAGAAGGTGCCCCAAGGTCGGCCACACGAGGACCGACAGGGACAGCAGGAGCGTCAGAGGTGCTGGGAGACGTGCCTGCAGGAAACAAAGTGGGCGAGGGTCCAATAGGAGCTGGCACCACATCATCAGTAAAATCAAGAAACTCGAGGTCGGCCGGGGTGCTAGGACCATGACGTTCAGCAAAGGGAAAGGCCATTTCATCAAAGATGACGTGCCTGGAGATGATAACTCTATTGCTGGAAAGGTCAAGGCAGCGATATCCTTTATGGTGGGAGGAGTAGCCTAAAAAGACACAGAGAGCAGACCTGGGAGTGAGTTTGTGAGGTGTGGTGGCAGATATGTTTGGATAACATTTGCAACCAAAAACCCGAAGATGATCATACGTAGGCAGCTTTGCAAATAATGCAAAGTGGGGTGTAGAGAGCTGGAGAGTTTTGGTAGGCAATATGTTAAGGAGGACAGTGGCTGTGGAGAGGGCCTCCACCCAATAGGAGGGAGGCATAGATGCCTGAAAGAGCAGTGAGCGAATGACATTATTGATGATGCGAATAATGCGTTCAGCTTTACCGTTCTGAGACGAGGTGTAGGGGCAGGACATGCGAAGATGGATGCCCTGAGCGAGGAAGAAGTGGCGAGTACTTGAGTTGTCGAACTTTTTCCCATTGTCGCACTGGACCGACTTGACACGTGTGTCAAATTGAGTGGAGACATGGGCGATGAACTGAGCCAGCGTGCTGAAAGTGTCAGATTTGAGGCGCAAAGGAAATGTCCACAAGTAATGAGTGCAGTCGTCAAGTATAACCAAGTAATATTTATAACCAGAGACACTGACAACCGGGGAGGTCCACAGATCACAGTGAATAAGATCAAACTTGCTAGACGCACGAGAGGTGGACGTATAAAAGGGCAAACGAACATGACGCCCTAACTGACAAGCATGACACAAATCTGAACAATCACTAATATGGCACGAAGTGTTGAACGCAAGTTTGGACAACGCCTCATGACCAGGGTGGCCAAGTCGCCGGTACCACAGCGGGGAAAAAGCCTGAGCGACAAGGGAGTGAGCTGGAGGTAGGCGCAGAGGGTACAGCGGCCCGGAGCTATTGCACCTGACGATCTCGGTCCGGGAGGGAAGAACCTTCACAGAATAACCAGCAGGGTCAAACTCCACAGAACAATTATTGTCGATAGTAAATTGGCGGACAGAGATGAGATTCTTAATAAGTTGTGGTGACACAAGAACATTATTAAGACGCAAAGGCGACAACTCTGTAAAACCAGTAGCAGTGACAGGCATGACGGAACCATTACCTACGACAATGGATGAAGGAGTAGGATACCGCGAAGGAAGAATATGTGAAAGAGAGGAGGACTGGGATGTCATGTGGGAGGTAGCACCTGAGTCGAAATACCAGTCGCCGGACAAAGGTGGAGTCAGGGACGTGGTGCTGAAGGCGGAGGCAAGCGCCGTCGGATCCTAGGAGGGAAGGCCAGCCACGGGGTTGTAGTACCCGGGGGCAACCCAGTGTGCAGCACCGTCAGGGGCAACAGCCTGGCTGTGGGTGACGAAGGCCTGCTGCTGTGCGAGGAGCGCCTGCTGGTGCGCCTGCTGTTGCTGCGCCTGGAGGTGAGGGGGCACCGGGATCGGTGCTAACGGAGGGCGGGGGCCTCCTGGCCACATCTGGATCGAGCCCATCCAGGGGTTGTAGTAGCTGGGCCAGGAGCGACCACCACCGGGGGCAGGCTGCTGCTGTTGCTGCGCGCTGGTGGACTGCTGCTGGTTGCCACCAGCAGGAGGTCGCGTCCCCTGGCCACCACCGCCGCTACTGCTGCCTTTGGTGCCGACGTTGCGCTTGTCGCGGCGGTTGTTGAAGGGCTTGGAGCTGCCCCCAGCATTGCTGGAACCGAGCCGGAGGGCGCAGGAGTGCTGCTGGAGGTGTTGGGCGTGGAGGTGGCAGCGAGAGCGGTGGCGGGAGCGTCCTTCCTGTTCGCCAAGGTGAGCTCTTCGAGGATGAGGTCGTCGCGTGCTTCCAGGAAGGAAGGGAAGGGACGTGCACGACGGAGGAGCGTGCCGACATGACTGAAACGCTCGTTTAGGCCGCGAATGACGTTGAGGACAAGGATCCGGTCGGTCACGGCCTCGCCGAGGGCGTTGAGATCGTCCGCCATCTTCTTCAACTGGCGGCAGTACTCGGTGACAGAAAGATCGCCCTGAACGAAGTTCCGGAAACGCGTCTCCAGGTGGATGGAGCGAGCCTCCCGGTTGCCGAGGAACTGAGACTCGACAGCAAGCCAAGCATGGCGGGCGGTGGAGCCTTGAGCGGAGATGATCTCTGCCAGATCGTCGGTGAGGGTGGCGATGATCCACGCCTTGACGACGCAATCCATCCGATCCCAGTCGGGAGAAATCGGGACTGGGGGCTCCGTGGTGACGTGATCCCGCAGGGAGAACTTGCCAAGGATGAGCAAGAACTGATCACGCCACCGGTTGAAGGTGCCGGAGTCGACGTCCAAGAGAGTAGTGACGTGATTGCGGATGTTGTTGACGGCGACCGCCTGGGAGTGGAGCTGCAGCAGAGCCACGGCTTCATGATGAAGCATGGCGGCACGGAGATCGACGGCGGGTGTAGGGGCACTGCCAGGGGGGGACCAGAGGGCCCGTGGGTGGGCTGGCGGCTGCAGCGCCAGCGCGGGCCTGAGCATCGCGCGCGCGCTGGGCGGCCGCGTCGTGCTCCGCGGCGGCAGCAACGGCTTCTTCCTCGGCCTCCTTCGCGCGGAGCAGGGCGGCGTCGCGCGCAGCCAGGCGTTCGTGCTCCAGGCGCTGATCCTCGGCCTGCTGCTGCGCGATGTCAGCCTCCTGGAAGGTAGCAGAGGATTCGGCATCAACGGGCTGGCCCTTGGGGCCCTTGGGGGAGGGAGACGTTGTCGCCATCTGGTTGCGCGGGCGTGCGCAAGGGGAGGGAAGGGGGCGCAGCACGGCGAGGAGCCGGCGTGCGGGCAGCGGAAGGAACGTGCGGCAAGGGGAGCCGACGTGCGGGTTAGGGCAGCGGAAGAGAGAGAGAAAAAAAATTGACCTAGGCTCTGATTACCATGAAGGAAAGTATAATGAGGAATAGAGTGGATTGATTGATATGAGGCAAGGTACAATTACATATATATACAGGCAAGGATTAAGAATCCTATAAGGATCAAGAGTCCAGAGTCCTATAAGGATCAGGAGTCCTTGCCGTATCCGTATCTATCTGGCCTGCCATATCTATCTAAACCCAAACAGTCCTGCGCCGATTAGGGTGCTGACCAGCCCAAAGGGCGCCTATTCTAACAGTCTGTCACTCCGTCGACACCGACAATCTTCCTTTTGCCTTGCAATACTACATGTCGTCTTCCATTTGTATTGTTATCCCTGACATAGAAGATTTGTAAAACATCCTTTGCAAGGACGAAGGGGTCATCTCTGTATGCGGTCTTGGATAGATCAACGGTAGTGAACCCATCCTTATCGGTGTTGACTTCATTCAGCCGAACCCACAGACAATGGAAAAGAGCAACTGATGTCCATAGTCTAGCTCCCATATCTCATCTATGAAACCATAGTATGTTGCCACCACCGTGCCGTACTCATCGTGGGCGTCGAAACGAACACCACTATTTTGGTTGGTGCTCTTTCCGTCCTGTTTTTTTGTGTAAAATGTAAAACCATTTATTTGATATCCTTGGTACGTCATTAGCGTAGTCGAAGGTCCGGGGGCTAAGAGATCTAGCTGACATCTCGTCACCATTCCTAGCCTTTGACGTCGAAATCAGTCACCGAATTCCTCCTTATGTTTTTTCTCAAGCCAAGCCTGTGACCTACCGATGTGCTTCCTTTGCAGTAACTGTAGAAAGACAGAGAGATAGAGGAGACACCACACTCCCAATCGCGGGGGGGGGGTGACCTTCATATATAGCCAATATGGCAGGGTCATATGCTGTACATAGCAGGTACCAATCCCACAGATTGGGTGGTTGCCATGCGTGTACATGCTTTACATGGCAGGTGCTAATCACATTGATTTCCTGTTACACACTTGCCTAATATATCTATCAGTAACTGTTTGTGCTCATCAATGTATGCCATCACACCGTCGGCCTGCTGGAGAACAGCGAAGTGTGCTTGTCTGAAGGAGACCACTTTGTCTATTTTGACAGCTTTATCACCTATTGTTCCTTTGCCCCCTAGTCTTTCATCATGATGAGATACTGGAACTCCGACCCGCTTGATGTTCAGAAAATATGTGGAGAACTCAATAGCCTCCTCTGTTCACCATCCTTCTACCATGCTCCCTTCTGGTCTGAATTTATTCCTAACATACCGCCTAAAAACTTTCGTGAGTCTCTCAAAAGGAAACATCTGGTGTAGGTACATTGGACCAAGGGCTTTTATTTGATCCACAAGATGAACAAGTAGATGCACTGAAATGTCGAAGTAAGTCGGTGGGAAATGCATCTCAAGCCTGCATATAATCTCGGCTATCTCCTGCTTCAGACGGTCTAGCCTGCCCACTTCAATGACCTTTTCAGAGATTGCGTTGAAAAACGAACACAACTTTATGATTGGAGCGTGGACCTTGTCAGGGAGGATACCTCGCAGGGCAATTGGGAGCAGCTGAGTCATTATGACATGACAGTCACGGGCCTTCATAGAACCATAGTTAAACTTAAGTTCTCTCATGTTAACTAGCCTTTTCGGGTTTCCACAGTAGCCACTCGGTACTTTGAGATCATTGGAGAAAGAAATAAGCATTTCTTTTTTCTCCTTTTTCAGTGTCCATGATGCCACCGAAAGTTTCAAGTGACCATTTTCAAGAGTTACTGGGTGCAACTCCTTCCTGAGGCCCAGGTGTTGCATGTCCAAGCGTGTTGCGAGAGAATCCTTGCTTGTTCCCCCGGTGTTCATCAACGTGTTAAGTGTGTTACCGCACACGTTTTTAGTTATGTGTATTGGATAAAGACAGTGACGTACACTCAAAAGTTGTCAGTAAGGTAGTTTCCAGAAGATAGATTTTTTCTTCCAGATACTATCGGTTGGCGCTGCTACTGCCCCGTCCTCCTTCCCAAGGACAACATTTGTGAGTTTGTTAATTGTTGAAGCAGCTATTTCCCGTCTCGATACTTTGGAGGTCCACGTTTCTCAGTAGTCCCATTAAAATCTTTTGTATTCCTACGGTAAGGGTGATTATGACGTAGAAACCTACGGTGTCCCATGTAGACCATCTTACTGTTTTCTGGTAGATGTGTAGCATCAGTCTCGTCCAAGCACTCGACACACCCAGTGTATCCTTTTGTCTTCTCTCCAGACAAGGAACCTCGCCCTGGTAGGTCGGTGATTGTAGCGATAAGTACAGTCTTTACCGTGACATGTTCTTTTTTGTACTCATCCCAGACATCCTTCACACCCGTCTCCCACATCTGTAGTAGTTCATCGATCACTGGTTCTAGAAGCACATCAATATCATTACAAGGTTGTCTTGGTCCTTGGATTAGTAATGACATCTGGACGTATGGCCGTTTCATACAAATTCAGGGTGGAAGGTTGTATATACATAGTGTCACTAGCCAAGTGCTATGATTGGTTCTAACTTAGTTAAATAGATTCATCCCATCTGTGCTCAAAGCTAACCACATATGCCTTACCTCTCCACCGATGTTCTCATAGAACATAGTGTTGATAGTCCTCCAGTCCGACCCATCGGCGGGGTGTCTCATCATTGAATCTTTCTTACGCTCTTCGTCGTGCCAACGCAACAGCTTGGCTGACTTCTCATTTGCAAACAACCTATGCACTCGTGGAGCTATAGGAAAATACCACATGGACTTTACTGACTCTCCTCTGGTCTTGCTTCCATCATTTGATGGCCCTTGCTTGTATCGGGGAGTTTTACACTTGGGACATGCATCTAAGTCTTTGTATTTCTCTCCACGGTACAATATGCAGTCGTTGAAACACGCGTGGATTTTCTCAACCTCGAGGCCAATTGGGCAAATCATTTGCTTTGCAAGGTAAGTCTTTTCTGCTAACTCGGCCTCCGGGAACAGTTTATGTAGTATAATTTACAAGTTATCGAAGCCTTTATCACTCAACCCATTCGTTGATTTGAACTCCAATAGCATGATGTTAGCTTCCAACTTGCTTATTGGGGAGCACGGAAACAATGGTGTTTTTGCATCCTTTCTCATCATCTCCAGTTTTTTCAACTGTGAAGCACTAAGGAATCCCCCATGCACATCATGTAGAAGTTGTGAAATGCCATCATTTTCCTCAGTGTCATCAGCTAATGTATTCATAAACACATCATCATTGGTAGGCATATGTTATGTGTACTCATGAACAGACAATAATGCATTCAGGGATACACTAGGCATGTGCACATCATCATTAACATTTTGACCAACCTCTCCATGCAAAGTACAAATCGTGTAGTTTCTCATGAACCCCCTTATGATCAAGTGCAACCGTATATGCTCCACGTCACTCTATTTTCTCGTATTCTTGCAGTCTTTGCATTGATAAAATACAAGATGTGAGTCCCCAGCATTGGCTCTAGCTCGCTTGATGAAATCGTCGATGCCCGTCAAGTACCGTGGGCCTGTACGTGACATCCACCCTTGAGCCATGTCTGCACTGATAATATGGACAGAGTAGAGAAAACATAGGAACATATTAATAGGAGCATTTTTGAACAATATTCTTTTCTTTAAATTTGAATTTTGTCGCGCTATAAAAAGTGAGACAACAAAATAGGTGGATGCATGGAGTATTAAATGTGAGTATTAAATGCATGCATGGAGTAATAAATGTAAGTAATAAATACCGAATCTATTCCACATCCCATCAAATCTTTAATACATCCATGGAGTATTAAATGTAAGTAATAAATAAAACTAATTACAATTTTAATCCATATATAATTTATGAGACAAATATTTCGAACCTAGCTATTCAATGATTATACAATAATTATCCAATAAAAACAAAGTGCTACAATTTTTCTAAATACTTTTGGATCTAAAAGGTACAAAAAATTGACACAAATTGCAACATCTCTCTTCTTGATCATGAAAACTAGCATAGCTCTAAACTATAGATTTACCAAAGTTCAGCTAGGCGCCAGGCGGAGTCTAGGCGCTGACCCTCAGCCTAGAGCCTAGTCGGGATTAATCCCGCCTAGGCGTTCCTAAGCGTTCTCCTAGGCGTTTTAATTTTTATACATACACATATATCTTAATTAAAAAAAAAGTTAAGAGATATATGGAGTTAAAGTTAAAGAAAGACCCATAAAAAAAACCCAACAGTCCACCTTATCCATCCTCAGACCTTATCCATCCATCCAGTCCCTCCCACCACTCCATCCGCACCCCTCCCCACGCCTGCGCCCGCAGCCCCAGCCGCGCGCCGCCCGCAGCCGCACGCCGCGCGCCGCCGCCGGTCTCCTCCCTGCCGCCTCCACCACCTCCTTCTCTTCCTCCTCCGCCAGCCGCGCGCCGCCCGCAGCCCCATCGCCGCTCGCAGCTTCTCTTCCCCCCACCGGCGACCTCCGCCACCCCCACCGGCGCTGCTGACGAGCCGGCGCCGCCTAGGGGCCGCCAACCCCCATAGGCGAGGCGGACACCCTCCGACTCACGCCTAGTCGCGCCTAGTCGTCGCCTAGCCGAACTATGAGATTTACACACAAAAACAATGTAAACCAACAATTCTAAAGAATCTTGCTTGTTACTAACCAAGGGCAAGAAGATATGAGGATCCAAGAGTGAAGAGGAGCTAAAAATGGAGGTCAAGAAATCTACCAGCCGCAACAATGGAGAGAGAGAGCTCCTCACGCACTGTTCTGTATTGTTGGGCAGAGGAGGGAGGGAGGAGATCGAAGCTTTATACTGTACACAACATCACTGCCGGTTCTAGCCACGAACCGGCAGTGAAAGACCACATCACTGCCGGTTGGTAGCTTGAACCGGCAGTGATACGGCCGAGAGGCATCACTGCCGGTTCAAGCCACGAACCGGCAGTGATGTGGTGTTTCACTGCCGGTTCAGCCCCTGCCCCCAATAATTGGGGGCCTGTCAGAGAAAGAACCGGCAGTGAAGGGGCATCACTGCCGGCCCAAACAAAACCGGCAGTGATGGGCCAGCAGTGATTGCCGTTTCTGTAGTAGTGAATGGCAGTCGATCACAGGTACAGCAGCAGGTGTCCAACAGGTCGAGATTGTTTTCCTCTGTTTTGTGCATATGTAAGCAATATAGGTGCCTTGACCTTTCATTTTTCAGTTTAACTAGTAGCAATAGCTTCTTGGTGTAAGCATCAAACCAAGATGATGAACTCAAGTAAAGTTCAGTGAACATCTTGAGTTCTTAGATTGCAGGTTAGTTTTGCTTCACTGCTTTTCCTACAAATTTCTTGTGGGTTACTTCCTCTTCTCTCCTTTTTCCCACATATTTCCTATGGTTATGTATCCATCTGGGCAGCAAACTTAGAACTAAACACATTTTTGTTAAAATGGATTTATCAAACTCTCTTCCATGGTGAAAATGTTATGGATCAGCTTTGTTGAGATAATGAAGGTACTTGATTGTTCTGCGGACTGCACTATATTAGCTCTAAAGAAATGTTCTAACTAGTGTTTTTTTATTTTTAATGTATTGGATGGATTTGCTTTTTGCTGATAGGTTCTTGGTACTCTAACATGTGAGAAAATCCGATGTATGAATCGAAACTACACTGTGTTTGGATTTCCTCCGATCAAAGCTTACCCATGGTACAAGGTATGTAAAATTCATTTATCACATTACACTCACCCTCTCAGCTCACAATTAGACATAGAAGATGAACTTGAGCACAAAATGCAGCACGAGCACACCTCTGCTGGTGCAACACACTATACTTGTCTTTTGAGAATACATAAATTGCCTATTTAGTAAGACATTGTTGCCTAACGAATCAAACTTAAATTGCTTAATAAAATATAGATGGTGTTAGGTTCTATGGAGGTGTCAATAATCAGAATTATAATTAGCAATTAGACATTCTTTGGGCATGGCGTAAGTACTCATTCCTCAGTCTAATTATTTACTACATTACAATCACCCTCTCACAGCTCACAATTAGAGGTAGATGATGAACTTGAGCACAAAATGCAGCATGAGTACACCTCTGCTAGAGTGTTGGTGCAGCAAATTAAACTGCTTTAAACTGATGCGCAGCTGCCGACGACTCCTTTCCCTCCCTCCCGCGAGGCAGCGCCTGCCCGACGCCTTGACGTCGTCGCTCGACACAGCCACGCCGCCTCCTCGATGCCACCGGATGTGCGGCCGCCGGACCGCCACCCCCACTCCACCGGAAACACAGGTTTCTCCTCCCTCCCTAATCAGTCTCCCCACCACTCACTGAAATTGTTTCAGTTACTGTCTCCTTACCTAATGGTTGGTTCAGGGACACAAGATGTTGCATTGTAGCTGGGGTCGGCATAGGATCAAAGTATTGGTTTGGATCATGTGCTTCACCAGCAGGCTGTGCAATGGATTCACAACGCGGTTCATTCTGAAGAAGACTCTTTCTGCCGCGCTACAGGTGTTCAGATTTTGAGTTATATCACATGGGTCAAATGAATTGGTTTCCACTGTCCGAGGGACAAATCAATTTCGTAGTAAAAGATAGAAAATATAATCAAGTCAAGCTATAGAAAGGCACTATGAATTAATAGTCCAGTGGATTAATATTTTTTCTCAAGCATACTAATAGACTTTCTTTCCATTCAGTCAAATGTATTTTTCACTCTACTTCTATCGGATTCCCCATGTAGCTATCATGCTAGAACAGTATAATGAATAGTCGTAAAAAATGTTGACACTGCCTCAGAGGGACAGAAGTAAGAAGTAAAAAATGTTGACTCTCCTGGGTTTATATTAGAGAGTCACTCACCAATACTGCTTCAGTAATTTTTGTTTAAATTTTTTCAGTTAAACAAAACTCGAACGGAGGAAACTGAGTTCAGGACTTCAGTTTGCACCGGCACTTTTCAGGTAATCATTACAACATCAGGAAGCTTTTGGTTTTGTCTTTGTCTAGATAGATGAAAGTCATGTCTCTGTAAATGATTTTTGTTAACAAAAAAAATTTACTTCTCTTCAATATTGCCTGACAACTGAACATGCATGCATCATGGTTCTAATGCAATCCCAAAGCTTGCCACATGATTTGCACTTTTTGATTTGTGTCTCTGTATCAGCCGCTACAAGCCTATGCCAGGCGCTTGGGTCTTCATCGCGATGCTCGTCGGGCACCCAACAGGTATGCCCATATCTTCCCTTTATGTTGTGTAAATTTGTACTCGGATCTGATCTAATTACATTTGCGTCTGCGGTTCTATATGTGCTTTGGTCTGAAAGCCTCGGAGCCTACGATAGGTTGTGCACACCTAAGAGTGAGGGAGATATAAACATTCTTAAGTGGACATTCTGAGCATTTTTTTAAATTGATGCATATTTTCAAACTAAGAGGAGACATCAGAAGTACTCTAATCATAAGCACACGTCAGAGGGATGTTTACTTTTTATCCTCTCTTTTATCTTGTTGGCACAAAGATATAATTATGTGTTTTCTCACAGAACATCAGAAGTACTTTATCATACCTGAAAAGTAATGATAGAATATTTCATGTATCAGCTTGGTTTGCGATTTGTTTATGGCTGTTTAGGCTGCAACTGCTAGACTGGCTGTAGTAGTTTTGGCACCTTGCAGCAGCAGATGAGGCTACAGTTTGGTTCCAAGTGCTTTAGATATGCTGTATTTTATTTTCAATCTGTTCATGAGGGGCAAAACATTTTCAGCGTGAAGTGCCGCAGATTCACTAAATTTTTCATGCAGGGCAAGTTCTCTAGGCATAACTACATCACTGTCCATGGCTATTTGAATTTTTCACTAGAGGAGAGATACATTATCTGTTATTTTTCTTTTGGCTTGACATGTTTTTGTTTCTTTCTGGTTTTCATAAAGGATCTTTCATGAAATAGAAGCTGATATACTAGAAAATTCCTAGCTACAGGTTCATCTCTGATTTCTCTCTACCTCTCATTCTTCTCTTCATTTACATGTCAATAAAATTCTCCCTTCCTTTATATGAAAGGCGATCTTCAGTGCTTATTAATTAATTGCAATGAAATGACATGATAATGCAGACCACGCTGAATAGTAAACTTGCCATTGGTACCATTTAATGCTGAACTAATCATTCAAAATCTACTTGTCTGAAAGTGGCGGCTACAATGCAGGCATCAATGAAAATATGTTCTAAAAGCTACAGATGGTAGTATCGGGTTGATATTAGATTAATGATGATATTAAATTGCTATACATGAAGTCAAAAATGGTCCAGGTATGTTCCTTTCATGAATTTAACTCATGGCATTCCATTTCATAGCTTGTCTGCAGTCTGCACGCAAAATTTTCAGGCACATCTTTGATTCACACTATCACCCTGAAAAATTTCTAATACTCATAGCAAACTTGGGTAAAAACACGTGTTTCATTTCCTTTTGTGTAACTATCCTGTTGTGTTGCATTTGAAGTGCGGCAATCCATTCATGGCAGCATCAACCAGGTATTCCTAGAGTTAGATGGACACACATAATGGCTACTAGATTACTAATTACTTGTCTGACTAAAGATATTAAATTTCTTAACTAGTGATATTAAATTGCTTAACTAGCGATATTAGATTAATGATGATATTAAATTGCTTAACTCAATTCTGTTTTAGCCAGTTTTTTATCTTTTGATCTGGATTAATTAACTGTCATATGGTCATGCTGTTGTTGTCCCCCAAGGCGTGAATCCTGTGATGATGTTTGGAGGCGAGGAGCATGGTGTGCAGTAGCCACACATTGATTCAGAGTATGGCGGCGAGTTCAACTTCAATGAGTTGCTCAATACTGATGTGTAGGAGCAAATGCTGGTGTAGCAGAATGTATATATGTTACCCTCTGATGCATGGTCTCATTAGGTGCAGCAAAATGTATATATATGCCTACTAATGTATATTTTTCTGCTTGTTATCTTGTTCTAAAATGCTTCATAATTTCTACTTTTTTGCCTGTCCGTTGTAAGATGCCTGACATCCTAAACAAAACATCTCAAGATGTCTACATTGACATGTGATGAATAATAATTATTTTGGTTTTTGTAACACCCCAAATTTTGCTTTCTGAAAAAATAGTAATAAAATGATTTAATTGTGATTTGGTGCTCATAAAAACATAGAAAAATAAAAAGTTTTCGTTAAATTAAAATTTGCCCTTTATTTAGCAACATGTTTTTGCACTCATGCCTCTGCATATGATTCAATGTTTGTGTGGTCTTGTTAAAACTAAAAAGAATTTAAAAAGTGGGTTTCAAAAAGGTTTATGAAAATACCTTGAAAAGTTTTCCAAGCAAAAGAAATTTAAAAGGACTTAAAAACCCTTTCAATGTTTAAATGGAAACTTGTTTTGGGAAAAAATATTTTCAAAATAAAAGAAAGAAAATAAAATAAAACATATTTCAAATTTGGTTTTGAAAATGTTTTAAAAAAGAGATTTGGAGCAAGAAAATAAAAAGGGTTTTGGAAATGTCTTTGAAAAGGTTTTGAACGGCCCAGCTCCCACTCTCCCTCCCCCTCTCTCTCTTTCCCCCGGCCTGCCCCAGCCCACCCGAGCGCCGCAGGCCCAGCTCCTCCCTCCCAGCGCCGGCCCAACTCCCCTCCTCTTCCCCCCGCCGGCCCAGCTTCCCTCCCCCTTCCCCAACTGGCCCACCTGCCAGGCCTTCGCCCCCTGCCGGCCCAGTTCCCCCTCCCCGGAGCAGCAGGCCCAGCCGCAAGCAGCCCACCCGCACCAGGCCTAGCAGGCCTAATTTCCCCCCTGCGCGGCCCAGCCGCCCCAAACCCTAGTCCAGCCCCCTCCCCCCTATAAAATCCCTCCCCCCCCCCCCTCAGCCCCTTTTCCCCCGCCGCCGAGAGCAGCAACAGGAGCTGCAGCCGCCAGCCGCCAGCCCCGCTGCGACACGTGGCAACCTGGCCGGACCCCGCCGTCAGCGTTGCGCTTCTTGCAAAAAGGTCCCCAAGTTTTGGTAAATTTTAATCTGCAGTTCAATTTTATTTTAAAAATGCTACCGATATTCTTTTGCTCATAAAATATTCGTTTTAACTCCGTTTTGATCCATTCGAGTTGCGTTCGTAGAGTTTTTATCTACATGTTAAAACCATAATCAATCTGTTTTGCAAACTTTGAAAATATTTATTTATTTAATGCCTTTTTAATTTCCTAGTTTAATCTTTAAATCTTGTTTAAATCCTATCTTCCACGTTTTAGCTCCGTTTCAATCCGTTCAAGTTGCGTTAGCCTCGTAATTTCATGATCTATCTAGTGGTACAGTTTTCATCTATGTTAAAGTTTTCTGAAAATAAAGTTTAGATTAATCCTTTTTAGTGAATTAATCTTGTATAGAAAATCATGTTAATTTCATATCTTCTCCGTTTTAGATCCGATTCGTTTCGTTCAAGTTGCGTTGGCTTCGTATCGGCATAACCTTTTCATTAGTGATCTTTAATACCATGTTAATAGCTCTATAATTTTATGATTAACTCCTAACTTGATTAATAACTATGCAACTTGTTTATATATAAAATATGGTTAGTTCTACTTTTATTTCAAGATCCAAATATAACTTTGACTTAATCTAACTTGGGTGTTTCTCTGAAATACCCTACACATTCTTTTATATAGTAAAACTAATAAAGCTCGTAGTTCTCTTTTATAAAAGCAAATCTTCCGTTAGTTGTATCTCGATCACCGTAGCACCGTTTAGTATGTTCTTCGCGCCTGTGCGATCGTAGAGATGCGTAGTTTTCTTTTAAAATCCTTTTCATTGTTGGTGTATTGTTCTAAATAGATATGTATGTATGCTATGTTTGGTCAGGTGTTTGAGTGGTGTTTGTGATTTTGTCCAATCGGTGAGTGTTACGTTGGAGATTCAGAAATTGGTGTTTCAGAAGATCTTTTGAAGAAGTTAATCTTTGAAGACGTTGATCTTTGAAGAAAAGATCTGTTTTAAGGCAAGTATTATATGGGATCTTCCTTGATGTCCTAATCATGATGTTTTAAATCAAATCATATGCATGTGTCTAATCTTGTTGCCATACGACTTACCTAGAATTGTTACCTTGAACCTTGGAATCCTATGTGTTATCTTTGCATCTGGGTAGTTATTGCTAGTGCTCCTCTTTAACAAAGCATGATCTTTAATCTTGATTAATGACTATATGAAATGATAAAGTAAAATTTTACTTTTTAGTAACATGGATTTAGGACCCTATCTGTCAGCAAAAGCTGGGACATACAGTACAACCATGAGGGCTACATGGCTCTGGCTTTAGTTCAGTATGAGGGTAACTCTCTCGCATGTGGCAGTTCACGAAAGTTGCCATTGACGAGCGGTTGTGGGTTGCGGCTGGAGTGGCGACCGCTGCGTGTGTGTACCATCGAAGGGCTCCCGTATACCCCTTGCCCGTGGATCCGTAGTGTCTGTTGTTTGTCAGCGAGCCCCTTTGAAAGACTTCATAGTGAACCCTGCCGACCTTCCTTGGAAGTGGGTCAAGAGGTTGATCCCCTCGGGCGAAAGAGTAAATCACGACTCGTTGGTAAAGTGTACGACCTCTGCAGAGTGTTAAAAACTGATATATCCGCCGTGCTCACGGACACGAGCGGCCCAGAAAACTCACAGACTAATAACGGAAAATTCACAGAAACAATGTTGGTTATTACTTGTGAATCACTTTATCATGCTATTTGTGTTATTCATTCAATTGCTATACGATCATGTGGTTTAATTTGGGGGCTTAAGCATAACTTATGACACATCAATCGTAAAGTTTGAATCAATTAAAAATGCTTATCGCAGTAAACCAGTGTCAACTTTTTGAGCCTCATGAACCCATATATACTTGTTGAGTACGAGATGTACTTACCCTTGTTTTATCTTTTCAATATTTGGATAAAAATCCCGGATGGGTACCAATTTGCAAGAGTCTCAAGCAGTTAGGCTTGTGATCAACCAGTCAGTTGGTCCCTGTGGAGTGGAGTCTTCGCCTGAAGATCGGAGTGTCCTTCCGTTGTTTGCTCTCTTACGGTTATTTCTTTGAACTTATATGTTATGTATTTAAGTATTGTCTTTTGATATTACCTTGTTCTGTGGCTATATGTGAGATTTGACTTTCTGAGCTCATATATGGTGTATATCTGGTTTTGTTCTTAAAACCGGGTGTGACAGTTTTGGTTTCTTTGGGTGAACATATCAATTTTATAATATTTTCCCTCCGTCTTATGAACAAATATGGGAGCAGCGAACCTATAGTGGGAAGCAGCGTCACGGATAGAAAATGACGAGTGAAAAAACAAATTTACTATAATAGGAATGATTATTAAATTAGAGAACACTTTCCATAAATGAAATGTGCGTGCGGGATGCTTATAGCATGCACGCAGTTAGCCTCTCCCTTGTTAAAATCTCGTTTTTTTTCTTGAACTAGAAAACCAGATATAATTTTTCTCTCAACTTTTGAAACCGGATATATGACATCCCTGACTAATTCTCTAGGTGTTTTTTGTTTAATAAATTATAGAAAAATCATATAAGATTATAAAAAATCATAAAATAGAAAAAATATTTTTTGTGAACTCCATATTAGTAGATTAGCATATTTTTTACTATATCTTAACCATACAATGATTAGTCCACCATAAAAATTTGACTACAGTAGGACCACCGAAACTCCAACTATGAAGTAATCACATAAATGCATAGATCTAAAGCTAGAGAAAATATTTTGTACTAAAGCAACCATGTTATATATTTAATGTATACATCTACTTATGTGAAGTCGAACAAAATCAAATTTTCCATTTTATGATTTTTTTTGTAATTTACTATGATTTTAAAAAAATTCAACTGAATTAAGTATATAAAATAAATAAAGAAAAATCACGTAGAGAAACAGCCAGGGGAGTAGTTATGTTTGGTTTTCTAGTTTAGAGAGAAAAAATTGACTTTGCGATAGTTCAGAGAGACAAAGTAGACTTTTTTTCTTTAGGTTGGGTCTATCCCGTGGCCTCAAACAATCTCGTTAGAGCATCTCCAAGAGAGTAGCTAAAAGGACTAGTCAAATTTAGTGATTTAGTTACTCTCTAAAATAGATAATAATAGAGTACTCCAACAGACTCTGTAAAATGAAGAGGCTAGATGACTAGTGAGGATGACTATCTAAAAGTAGAGAGCGAATCAGGTGAGATGAAGAATCACTAAATATAGAGAGTGGGAGGTCATGACCTGGGTGGTATAATGTCGATGAATGTTTTGCAACTCCATACAGTAAATCAATGTTGTATTGGAGTGGTATAACGTTAACAAAAGTTTTGGTAGGGATTCTATCGATTCTATCCTGACTTCATAAAGTTATTTTCAACTTCTACTAAACATAACAGGTCCGTTGAACACAAGTTCTCCCTAACAGCTGCTCTGGTAGCACTGGAACCAAGGTGAAGCTGAAAATATTTGTTTTTCCTTCTCTATAAAAAGTTATTTCGGTAAACGTAACCCATTTTTAGAGTCAAAGCCAGAAAAAGCTGGTTCACCAGTAATGATGAGTTGCAGCAAAGAGGCCCATAGATTCTATTTCTATTGGGTTTCAGACTCTTGTTGCTTGGCATCCGCTGGAATGAGACCGATATGTAAGTGAGGGGTTATAGACTGAGGAATGTAATAAGAGAATAAGAGTATGGAATGGATCCACTGGGAGACGAGACAAAAGAAATTTGTTGCTTTTTATCATTATATAGAATAGATATGGACAACTTTGCAGATTTCCTTCTGTTCATAAACTATTTTTCGGCTCTATAACCTCTCTCTCCAAATCTCTTCCCTGATGTTTCCGTCTTTTCGTTAGCCCAAAGAGCAATCATGCACTGCATCTATTCTCATCTGTGCTTCTGGCTCCTCTGCCATCCGTTCCCTGAGCACCTATTCTCGAGCCCACTTTTCACTTTTGCCCCAACAAAAAAAGGAAAAATTTATTGACCTTTAGGGCGTCCAAAATATGGTAAAACTTTTTTGTTGAGCACACGTTGATCCTGTCGTGCCATCACGGACCCATGTAAATGGATCATGAATAATTATTTTTTGTGATGTCGAATTGATCTGTCAAAAGTTTCTTTATTTTCTTACAAAAGGGATATATTTTTCAGTTTATGAATTGATTTGTTTACACACGTGCATGTCCACTAGTGAGCATAAATGCAATTTGTTTTTTAACAAGTTATCTTTTGTGCAGCTCCAATAACTTTAGAGCATGTCCAAAGTCTTTCCAAAATTTACTCTCTAAATTATCATTTGGAGATCTATTATATTTCGGTAAAAAATAGTTTTCTGTATCTTTGTAATCTCTAATAGTTTTTCCTCATACTCCATCTTTGACAAGTGAGAAATACATAATGGACTATATCTACAGATCCAATTAAAAAGGTCGCTAAACTTTTTTGAAAAAAAAAATATTTTTATAAATTAGAAAGGATATAAAAAATCTATATTTTTATAAATTAGAAAGGATATAAAAGGTCTCTGGGATATGCTATAGTATCATGAGTTTCGTTAAGAAACCAATACAAAACATATTTTTATGGACGACTCTCATGTCTAATAGAGGTGGACGACTTAGGAAACTGCACGTAACTTTCATGGGGAACACTATAGTAAAATAAATTTCATGGGCGGTTCTATTAAGCAAATAGGTCACTAAAAACTACCTATTTTAAAATAAGATTTTTAAGGTTGGTTGTTTATGTAAATTGTCTTTGAAAATAGGTGATTTCTAGAGGCAGTTTTGTTAGAAGTCAAATTTT
This sequence comes from Microstegium vimineum, assembly GCA_022036555.1. Taxonomy (NCBI): domain Eukaryota; kingdom Viridiplantae; phylum Streptophyta; class Magnoliopsida; order Poales; family Poaceae; genus Microstegium; species Microstegium vimineum. Next base: position 15,413,494 of record CM039135.1, on the reverse strand, counting down.
AGGGCGGTTGACAAAGTCAACCGACCTTAAAAATAGCTGCATCACAAATAAATTAATATAATTTTCAAACAAAGTTAGATATAGACAAAATTTATATCAAAATTTTAAATCTCGATAATATCTAAAACTTTGTAGTTCATAATATTTTTGTTTATGCCTTGTTTAGATCCAAAAGAATTTGGAATTTTGATACTGTAGCACTTTCATTTGTATGTGGTAATTATTGTCCGATCATGGAGTAACTAGATTTAAAAGATTTGTCTCACAAATTACAGATGAATTGTGTAATTAGTTATAGTTTTTATCCATATTTAATACTACATGCATGCGTTCAAAGATTCAATAAAAATTCATGTGACAGAAAATTTGGAATTTTGAAGGGAACTAAACAGGACCTTAGTATTATTTAGGATTCTTAATATATAAATTAAGTTCTTAAATTTTGAATTTCAAATTTTAAAATTTTAAAATGAGAAGACATGTTCTATATCAAAGTTGTAGTTCTTACAATATCTAAAACTTTATAGTTAATTTTGTTCCCAATTCAGATTATTTACATGTTAAAATATTGAATACAAGATTTGTATATATTAGTACAAATACATGACATCATATGAGCAATCATAACTAACTAGTTGAGTGCCCGTGCGTTGCTACGGGAACCAAAATCTTTTTATTATATAACATGTGATGTGATCAACATCAAGGTTCTCAAAGATTAAAAAATAATCTTTTTAGCGTACACTATTTTTTTGACGCACTCATTAACAATTTTTTATACATAAAGCTAACTATTAATCATACGATAAAAAAATACATTAAAAATAATACAATCATCATGTTTCAAGTTATATGTGATCTGTACATCCAATCAAGAACATGTCAATAAGTCATAAGCTATTGTCTTCCATTTTTTAGACTTCCTCTATTACCTGCAATACAAATGGTATGAAAATTGTAAGTAATAATAGATAGAAATGTAAGAAATGTACGTAAAAACAAGAGACTACCTTTTCATGAAGTTAGAACCTCTTTGTAGACAATATTTTTCGTGTATGTACCATTTTTTTTCTTATCCTTCTTATCACTGGGTGGGACGGCAAGTATTCTAATGTTCGATCTGACAGTGGCTCTAGATAACGCAACATACAACTGACCATGAGAGAACACCGGTTCAGGCAAATACACACCAGCATAGGGATAGTCTACCCCTGCGCCTTGTTAATCGTCATGGCAAAACTGAGTCTAACCGGGAACTGCTTCCTCTTGAACTGGAATGGGAACATTTCATCATCGGAGGGACATAACGGAATTCGGGGTAAGAAGATTCGCTTTCCGGCATGGTCTCCGACAATAATTTCTGCATCAATAGTATTTCGTTGGAACCCTCGAACCACCAGCCTCGTTCCATTGCAAAGTCCACCCGCGGGGTCGATGTTCCTTAGCAATATAATCGGACACCCAATCTTGAGCGTTAACACATGTGGAGGGAGACCATTGGGGGTCAAAGTGTTAAGGAACTTAGATGGGTAATAGTTGTTTGGATCATCCACCGCGCTGTCAAAGCTATGGTACACCATCTCATCCCCTTGGAAATGACTTATCATCTTCATGTTAATCATATCAACATGGTCGTTCCGTGTAGATAATATTGCTCGTGAGGTGATGTAGCTCTTGTTTGACATATTAGCATTGAGGGCAGGAAATATGCAGTCAATTAACGTATCAAGATCATTGTCTTCCCCAATTTACGATATGCATATATCATCAGGAAGGCGGATTTCACCATCACCATTAGCCTCCTCGGATCCTCCCCCGATGCGTAGCAAGTATTCTACAAACCATGGGTCACTCTTTGCCCTCATGTTGTGCATCAATTTGAGATGTCGCATGAAATTCCAAAGGTATGACATCCGCAGTGAGGCACCGACTATTTGAGCCCTTGACCCTCTTCGAACAACTGGAAGAACCTGCCTGAAATCTCCACCAAACACCATAGTCTTTCCCCCAAATGGCACGTTAGGGCGATCCATGATATCACGGAGGCTATTGTCTAGCGCCTTGACACCTTGCCTCTTCATCATCGTTACCTCGTCCCAAATAATAAGGGATGCGGTCTAAAGTAGCTTGGCGGTACCACTCTATTTTGTGAAGCTACAAAAAGCCCCATCATCGAGGGAGAGGGGAATCTTGAAGCGCGAGTGGGAAGTTCTACCACCAGGCATTATTGAGGCAACAACACCAGATGTTGTTGTTGCCACATAAATTTTGTTCTGACTACGTATAGTAGCGAGCAGGGCCCTATATAGATAAGTCTTTCCGGTGCCGCCAGGTCCATCCACAAAGAATAAACCCCCATGATCACTATCAGCAGCGGACATAATCTCATCATAGGCTTTTTGTTGCTCCTCGTTGAGGGTCTTTGATAGTGCTATGTCATCAATGCTTGCCTGAATGCTAGCCTCCTAAAAAATCTCCCTAGGAATATCGCCAGATGGATCATATGTGTCATCGATATCAGGAAGTGGGTACATCTTTATGTCCTTCTGCATTGATTCTAACAACTTCCGAATATCTATAAGGACCATCTGCTCCACCATAAAGCTAGATTGGTTATTGCGCCTATAGTCCTCTGACATTGCCCCCTTGTGCTTTTCCCAGAGTTCTAACACATCACTCGTCTCACAAAATACCAAGATTGTTGCAAAGAGCCTTCGTAGTGCATATGGCATCATCCACTCAGTAGCTTCAGCAAGGCACTCGTGCAATGTGTTATCTACTTCAATAAGCCCTCTTCTTTCTGCAGCTTCACGAAAAGTTGGTAGGAGTATGCCAGAAGCTGTCCTTAGATCAGTGAAGGAGGTTGCACCAGCCACATGGTTTAGAAGAACCCTGAGATAGTAACGCTCCCCTTCGGCTGGATTAGCACATACAACTCTTCCAATCTGTCTTAAATGATTCCTTTGCACCCTCCTAACCCATGTTTTTCCTTGTGAGTCCCACTTATAGTACTCAGGAAAGTCCCGATACAATATACCACGAGCATGTTCAGATGTGCTATTCTTTTCAAAGTACGATGTAAGCATCGACCTTTCAACACCTGGACGATTAAGCACTCGTCGAACCCCCTCGCGCTTATAAAACGATACCATGTTGCAAGGACAACACAGACGAGGACCTATCACTTATATCAAAACCATATATCCTCCACAAGGCTTCTGGAGGAGTTACCCATCTAGCATCCCTATATTGTTTGATCTCATCAATGTTTCCTTCATTGTCCTCCTTGTTAGCCTCTCTCACAGCCACAGAGGCACGATCATGACCCTTTTAAATGTACTTAAACAAATACTTGACAACTTTGATGCTCTCACATGCCTCAACATTGATGTGGCAGTTGAACAGACATAGGAGGTACGGGTTGTAAGGAACGACCCATCTATTGTCAAGGTCATGCCTGCGAACCTTTTCTTTTCTACCATCATCACGTCATCTGTAAACTGGGTATGAATCCTTGCCCTGTATTGTGGCATCACAGAAAGGTCGTGGGTAATGGTTCTTGCATGATTCACGACCCTTTGTGCACGGACAATTGAGATTCAGTTCTCCACAAGGTCCATGCATCATATGCTTTGTAACCATTTTATACAAGTCTGGATATTTCTTCTTGTTTGGGAGCTCCGCTGAGATGAGAAGGTCATACTGCTCTGGGCATGTGATTTTGTAGGGTCCCTTCATGATTAGCAAAAAAATGTGCATGCGGTAGACCTCTCTTCTAGAACTCCACAACATACACATGTGCATGAACCTTTCCGAGGATATCCTTTGTTAGCAACATGTGTTTAAGATGTTCTAGTTTTGCCCTGAAGACTCGATCAATAAGATCTGGACGATCCTATGGTGTTTTTCCAGGGTATAACTCACGTGTGATCTCATCCCACTTTGGATTACATGTCATAGTGAGGAAGATGTCTCGTTTTCCAAACCTTCGCACCAGTGCCATGACATCCAAGTACCTACGCCTCATGTCCCTTGGGCCTCCGATAAATGATGAAGGCATCACCGTCTGCTTTCCAATAGCTTCTGATCTACCCTCACCAGCATGCAGGCTATCAACCAATCCTTGGTAAAGGTCGGCCCTAATCTCCGTTTGATGATTGCGTATGTAATCCAATCGAGAACTCTCAATTTTAATGTATGTGTCAACCGCAAACTGTTGGAAAAGGCGTTTGCCATAAAGTATGGGATTAAAATTCCTGGTCGTATCTAGAACTTGTAGCAATAGTAGTCATGCACAGAAACACATAAATTCCCCGGAGAGTCTACAAAAAACCTATATGTTAGAGGTGTTTATAGGATAATCGTTTGGTATACATGAAAAGGATAAGAAGATAAACAAACATGTTTCTTCTTCTGTACCACTACGAGCCTTAAGTAGGGCACGAGCTGTGTTGACATCCTCCATAGTAACACCTTTCTTTGGGATATCAATATGCCATCCAAGCTCACCTCTAGGGAAGAAGAATGGGTATGAAAGAGCATCATAGCATCCATGGTATGATCGGATTCCATGTGCGCTCCTATCTTTCCCATGCAGGACAACACTTTTTTGAAACTAACCAAGGAGTTCACTACCCTCGATCCAAACAGCAGCCACCTCTGAAGCTATCGGTACGTTATATGTCCTTTGGTCTAATTGTTGATCAAGATTAAGTGGGAGACGATAGTCCTCGAGATGTTCAGCCTGCCCCATACTCCTCAAATGTACTGAGTACGGGTTGTCACGGAGGATGGCCACCAGTACCGGTGCTCAAGGCTTGGATCATCATCATAGAAGTAAAGCTCAAGATTTTTGAGCTCCTTACCATCTTCTCTCCCAAATGATCTTATGTTGTGGTAGATCATGCCATGTGCACGGAAGGTATATATGCCACTATTTCTGATGTTAGCAGTATTGTTGTCGAGGCGACAATAGAGGGAAGTGAAAGAGAAGTGGCCATTAAAAAACCTAATATTGTTACGGAAGTGTCTAGCGTCCGCGTCAGAGCTCGTCCAAAGCCTCATGAGATCACCTGGTATGACTGGTGCATTCAGCTTGATCTTTCCGCTACGACACCAAAACCCAGGTGGTTCTTTTGGAAACCTCTTCGCACCTCAATGTTGGCAATCTGAAACAGGTTTTAGCATGTGCGTCTCCATAGGTATGTTACTATACACCTTTTCATATGGGTCAGGTACTTCAGGGTTAAAATCCATGTCTTCCTCAGGATCATCACTTTGGACATCGTCATCTGATTCCTCTAATGAAATATAAACAAAAAAAGGTTAGATAAAAGAGTGGATGTTTAGAAAGGTATTTGATATATGATAGAAATACCTTGCCCAGCAAATAGATATCCCTCATCCTCTTCCTCATCATCTTCAAATATATCGCCCTCATCATCGTCTGTGAATGTCATAGTGCCATGAGATATTACAACTTGGGTAACAATAAAAGAAATCAAATATTACAAAGAATATTAAAAGTAGTGAAAATTACCGGTGTCATCAAATAATGGTTGTGTAGGTGTAGATCCATTTTGATTGCTTGGTCCAGGGCTTTCTGTCAATCACATAATGGACATGGTTGAGATAGGAATAAATTGGTTTTAGGTCAAGGAATAGGGATAGGGGTAGGGACGAGTCATTATTTACCGTTGTTGGTCATGCTTGACTGAGGCAAGGACGTATTTTCATCTGTGTGGTCTATAGTCATGCATTCATCATCCTTGTTAGCTAGTCGTGTTTCGACCGATGCTGTGCTCAAATATAGTGTTACGATGGACTAACAATGCATGTCTTTGCCCAGATTGAACATTTTTTTCTATGTCTCATATTAGCAGGCAATATATCACTGCATTCATCATCATCATCATTTGTCTCCTTAGTGGCTCGTGGGAAGGAAATAGGTGTTGCACTGACTTCTAGGATAACCCAATCACTGGGGCTTATTGTTGGTCGATGAGGCCCAAATGAGTTTGCAGTGTTCCATGCGAAGTTTGGATCATACAATGGATTCTCCATTGCGATGGACTCACTGTTTAAGGTGTATTTTTGCACCTCCCTAGATTGTTTTTTAGTCACTTTCATTGCCTCTTTACGAACTGGAGCCTTATTGTAAAGCCTTTGTCGCTTGCGCCTTTGTTCCCGTTGCTCAGGTGTCATATTTGCATATGTCATCCTACACCTTGCACGATCAGCCATGACTTTCTCATTTGTTAGTTGTCTCTTGCGTGAAGCACCAGTGCATTCTGAATGCATTTCTTGATTAACTATGTTGTGAGAAGTAATTACATCATCACCTACATAGTTATGTTTGGGTTAAAATAGTTGCACGACAAACATAACACACCAATATACGTGAATGATCCTCTCATTGTAAAGCCACTTATTGGTTCATCAAAAAAAATGTAGGCATCGGTGCCATATTGACAACAATTTAATTACCTGATGACCAATCATCAATGCTTGTAGTGTACCTGATAGCCACTATTTTCCATTGAATTAACCCACAATTGCTTGTAGTGTACCTTATGCAGTATAGATTATCCTGGAGTCATATGGTAACTATTAGTTAGTTAGCTCTCATTTATGATTTTTTTTGTGAAGAAATGTCCCATGCTGAAATATTTGTAACTACATTAAGCAAGAGCAAGGACATGTTCCTGATTCTATCAAGATAGCATTCCTAAATGGCGGGGGCAAACAAATAGAGTACATGATTATCTCACCCAATCCAAAAAAACAGGCAATACATGTGACAAGGCAATGCAGCCTCTGTTCAAAATAGATTTTCAATCTGAACCCATAAATTAGATTTATATTAGGTTTTCAGTTGAGTATTCTATAACCATAAGAAGGTAAACAATGTGAGTATTATGGTTATTTTTGACTGTTATATGGAAGTGGCGACGTGCCACAATGCTTAGAAAACAATGATTCAAAACATATCAATAACATGTGAGTATAATATCACATGTTATGGAAGTGGCGACGTGCCACAATGCTTAGAAACCAATGACTCATTACTGTTAATGCCCAACATTAAGATGAGAATTGATACTTATTAAAGCGAAAGAGCTATAGACTAATGCTTAGAAAACTCATGCTGCATAGTTCAAAAGGTTAAAAATGATTTTACCAATAATTAATTCCACAAATATTATAGCTCCACTGACAGAAATTGATTGCACGGGGGATCAGACCAAAAATACATCAAGAAGGACAAATAATCCCTCTCATCATCCGTGAAGCTGTAGTTATGGATGCTACCTAGCCAAGTGGCGTTACCTCCATCTGGAAGCAGGACCATAATGCTAAATTGGTAATGAATAAGTGCCCCTCTATAACTACAGAGCAAAATATTTTACGATCTACTTGAGTATCTTTCAGAACAGGCTGATTTACTGGTAGCAAGCTGTAAAAGCAGGGAGGCAAAATCTCTACATCTAAAAAGATGAACAAGAGCATACTTTTGGGTTGCAAAAATTATTTTTCCCCTCCTGGCTTTGCCTGATGCTTGCCTGGGCTAAAAAGTTGAACAAGAATCATAACGCAGCAGTTTTTTTCAGTCTCCCTTGACTGAAAGATCAGTATATATTCACAGAACTCTGAACAAACACATGGCTGGATAGCAACTAAACATATTCAGAGAACTATTAATGAGATACCTACTTTGTCTAGAAATATTAAGTGCTTTGACAATAATTTCAGTCACCGTTTATGGGCCTTGAACTGGACAGTAAAGATTAAGCAGTTACTTTAGCCCTCTGTATCTGCTCACGATCAGATAGATACGGTGGAAGAGCTCTTATTATAAAATTTATATTGTGCATTGTTTTGCTAGGATTTTGATATGATTGAACTGTGGATTGTGGTATCCTATCCAACTACTCCTGACTCCTGAGAGCCACTAACTGCGAACCATATTGACGGTCGTCTACTCTTGCTGGAAGCATGCAACAAGCACATAGAGAATATATTTAATATGAAACATCTGAACGCCGATCATACTTCCTAAAAGGTTTGCAGATCACATCTGAAGAGAAGGGTGACACACCTGTTGGACGCTCATCGCAGTCGAGCAGCTCCTGTCCAGCAGCGGTAGTGTTCGGGTTGATAAGCCAGGGGTTTTCCGTCGCATCAGGGGAAGTTTGTCAATGAAGGATTTGTAGGCTTCCTGGTTCCTGACAATTCATGAGCATCAGACATCAGCCAAAGGATCTGCAGCCTGACATACAAAAGGCTTTGCAATACGATGGCAATGCATTTGTAACCAAAAGAAAAAGGAAAGAAACACTACTTTGTCAGTAGATATATTAACTAAACAATCAAACATCGAGGTCCACACAATAAAAACTTCAGATAAAATTCGGCTCAGTAAGCAGAAAATATGTTGTAGTTCCTAAGGAGACATCCGCAACTGAAACAAAGGTACTCTAGCTCGATCTTATCATCACATCTAACAATGTCATTGAACATATGAATCATTGTATATGTATTAAGCTGTAGGCAAGTGTTATTTTAATTGACCAAATTTCTCTGCACTTACTGAAGTTTAACTGCAGACCAAAGTTTAAGAGTTCAATTGAAGTTCAGTTACCATGGGGTTATGCTTGGTACCTCACACCTAAAAATAGGACATCTTGAAGGTGGTGTATAACTAACAAAACCAGTGAGGCAAATAAAAAAATTGAAGCTTAACTGATGTCTACAGAAAAAAAAACAATCTTGCATTCATGGATGATTGCAAAACCCTGCAGGTAGACCTATTTTACAAAAGTCTATATATATTCTTCATGCAAAATTTAAATTAAGAATTTTACACAAGCCAGTGGACGCATATTGGTTTCGTTTCAAAAAAAAAAGTGGGAGCAACTTATTTGGTTAAACTGATTCTAGCCAGCAAACACACAACCAATCCTCACGATCTATTGAGCAAGAGGAATTGCAGAAAAGAAAATTTGATGGTTTAATCAATTCTTCCATGCTTGCATTGACAAAGAAAAAGACATGGTGTATGTACCTGTTTGCACTTTGCGGCGATTGTCACTTAAAATTGCTGAGTGTCAACCTACATTAAGAAATAATTAAGCTCTAGGCAAGAATCACGAAGAACAAAAATGAAAATATAGTTGGACACTGCCAGTAACATAATGCTCTCTATGTACTATTTAATATTCATAGGCTAGACGAAACATGTCTATTTCTTTGACACACTATATGCTATGTCTTTGAAAACACCACTCTATATAATAATTTATTGAAGCTGTAACTCTAAGGCACCATCATACAAAAATTCGAATTTAATTTCAAATACAAATTTGGTCCAAATTTAATGAAAAAATCGTTGGGTCAAAAAATATCCTAGCTACTCCACCTTGCACAGCATTGATGTTTTCCAGACAAGAAAAGGTCAAAGTATTATTTGCCAACATAGAAACAAGAATAAACAACCATCCTAATGAGTAACATCACACATATCAGAAGTTCAAATTATAATAAGGAAGATGACTCATCGCATAGAATAAGAAGATGCAAAAAAGGGAACTCAAAGTTTCCACCCAAAATGGCTCATCAAGGCAATTTTCTCTCTAAGTAAAGGTTTTTGTCTAAAGCTTTTCTCAAAGCAAAGGTCTGAAGATCCAAAAAAATATATTTTTTGCCACAAACTGAATAACATCCATTCACTTTCTTCCATAACTTTGTGAGGACCTGCTATTTATCTGATGAAACTAAAAATTCTGAACATTGTCCATTCAGTAACAGAGAACAACGGATCAAATTCAGTACCTGTTGTTTTCTCTACTAATTAATTCAAAAATTGAATCATCCTATCCGATTCATATGTTCAATAGCTCAAAATTATGCACAGTGAAAAATCACAAATATTAGTCACACTGCACATCATATATCATGTAATTTGTGAACAAATGAACTGCATATCAGGACCTGTGTAGAAGAGAGACAGAGGGAGTGAAGGAGGGACGCAAAACGAATAAAGGCAAGTGAAAAATTCTTGTAGATGCTAAATGGGTCTGTGTAGGCTTGGCACCTCTGTTAATCCCCACCGATGATGGCGGCTGGCAGCACAGGTACGTACATAACTTGTTCTTCCTGGTGTCGTGCTGCTACTGGGCAGCAGAAGTGGTGGAGACCGGGGAAGGTGTGCGCCGCCTAGAGATCGGGGAAGGTGGCCGGGTGGGGCGCGGCGCGGAAGGTGGTCTTGCGCCGCCGGGAAAGGAGCTGCGGCGCTTGGTTTTCGTCGGCCGGGAGGGTTCAGTTGGGGCGCGGCGTGGTGCCTGGTTTTCCTCGGCCGGGAAGGCTGGGGTCGCAGGGTTGCTGTGCAGACGGGGAGGAGCCGGTGGTGGGCGCGGTTGCCGGGCAGACGGGGAGGTGCGGGTGTGGGTCGAGAAGCGCGGTGCGAGGTCGGGTCGGGGCGGTGGTCGCCGGAGCGAGCGAGCTTTGCTGGGCGGCGGCGTGGACGAGCTCCGGAGCGAGGACGGGCGCGGGCGGGGAAGGTCGAGCGGACGACGACGATGGCGAGGCGACCGGGTCTCCAGCAGCAGCGCAGGCAGAGAGGAGGGAAGGGCCTGGGCGGGTCGTGCGGTCAAGTGAGCGGACGACGCGTCGTGCGCGGGCGGCGGTTGCGCTAACGAAGAAGCCGGTGATTAGCGCGGGATTAGCGCGGACGGGGCGAGTTAGCGTGGACCGGGGGGCGATTAGTTTAGCGGTGGTGACGATGACCGCCGGGTCTTTTTAGCTGTAGAGAAACTGTGTGGTGCGGTCAGGTATGGGGCTGAATGCGCGAGGCGAGAGGTCGCTCGGTTATTCTCTGCTAGGGCTTGTACAATGCACGAGCTCTTATACAGAAATACAGTACCATTACGGGCTCTAAACAAATTAATCTACAATAGAAATATGTTTTGGAGACGCTTGTGTGTACTAACTGTCGACTAGTAGAAGTGGTTTCGTGCTGCAGAGAAGCGTCCGCCTCCACAAAATCACGCAAGAGCCCGTGTAGGCGTCGTTGTTGTCCATAAGCGCCCAACTTGTTGCATGCCTGCATGCAAGATTCCTCGATAGCAAAGAAACGGCCTGTACCGGCTGGCAAGCGCCTAGCGTTGTACACGCCTTTACAAACAACGAAAATAGTGAAAATTAAATCTATAGTGAGTGATAACTAAATCAAGAGTGAGTGGTGGTCGGTCCTTTAGGCTTCCGGACACATTATTTTTCCCCGTATTTTAAAGACTTCTAAATAATTTTGTACAAAATCTAAAAAATATTTTTAAGGATGGTTTTTTCTTAAAAACGCAAGAGAGCTACATTTCATTATATTAAAAAGAAAATGGCTACCATATCAACACTACTACCAAATAGGCCACTCTAAACCAAAAAAAGCCGGGGTAGTCAAGGATGGTTCCTGAAAATCATATTTGTAGGGATGATTTTAAAGAAAAATAACTTATTTTTACAATTGTTGGCATAGTATTTGTTTTACTGACCGACTCTGAAAATATTTTTTTGACCGTCTATAAAAAAACATTTGTGTACTAGTGAGAGTTGAAATTATAAAGATAAATTGGTGGTTTATGTACTTATTAGATTATAGTGCTTATTTGGGTTTTGATCATAGTAGCTAGATAGCACCGAAGATAAGTGTATAAAGAGGAATTTTCCCTTTGAGGGTACTCACATCATTTTTCATGAGCTGTAAAAAGACTGAGAAAACTATTTGGTCTTTGAGACTTCTTGTCTTAATTATGTAGCTTGATTGCTTGAATATGGCGTCCCTAGTTTCTTTTTGTGCTTTTTTGTCGATGTGTCCTTTAGTATCGACAACAGCACGGCCTGATGTGCGCGAGAAACAAAGAAGCAGCAGCTACAGTGCATTTTGAGGATTAACTAATAACATTGCAGTGCAATGACTAGTAGTCAAGCATTGAATTGCAAACGAAGTACTGTATCTTCTTGCTTGCAGTTCTCGATGGAGAAGAAATAAAGCTAAAAGAAAGTACAGTACAAAGTGCATCGTCATATGTTTCTCGCGGTTCTACTCCGGATTATCGGGTTGCCAGAGAGCTAGAACGACCTTTCCCTGATGAATTGAAGTTGGTCCGGTCGATCGTCGTCAGCACGACCAGCAGAAGGGGTTGTGCGCCTTGAGGTCTTCGACGACGCCGGCGATGGACCCGGCCGCGGCAGCGACGGACACGACAAGGCACCCGGCGCTGAGCCCCTGCAAGAGCATCCACCGCGTGCTCCCCCTTGGCACCCGGCGCTGCGCGATGTACATCTCGACGGGGAAGTAGACGGTGAGCGCCAGAAGGAGGCGGCCCCGATGAGTCCCACGACGGAGCCGAAGAAGGGCAGCAGCATGGCGACGGCCGTGGTGACGCACACGTACGCCGTGCGCCACACGAGCCGGACCGGGGTCACGGTGAACGCCACGCGGCCGACCCTGACGTCCCTGGCGCGGACCAGCGCGCTGCCGGGCCAGGCGGCGGCGGCGCGGCGCTCGACGTAGGCGAAGACGGGCTGCGACATGACCTGGTAGGTGCCCACCAGGTGCACCACCACGAAGGCGTTGGCCACGTCCAGCAGCCAGAAGGGCTCGTAGAAGCCGAAGCCCGTGAGCAGGTTGTCCGGCGCCGCGCCGCCGAACGCCGCGTACCCGACGCAGCCACACAGCAGGTAGATCACCGTGGTCACCGCCACGCTCACCGCCGTCGCCTTCTTCATCACTTTGGCCTCGGACGGCGGTGGCGACTTTATCGTGTCCTGGATCTCCAGCAGGATGATTGAGAAACCGTACGCGAACGCGATGTTCCCCAACGCCTGCAGGCTGCGCCACACCTTCTGCATCATCGTCACACCGGCGCCGGCGCCCATGACGCCGGCCAAGCTCCCCCTTGGTCCTCCGTGTACTGCAATCATAGTCAACAATTAATATCGACGATCGAGTCAGGACATGCGCGCGTGCACGGATCCAAGAAACAAACAAACAAACAAACGTACCTACAATCTGGGCAACACCAAGGCAGATGCCCATGGTGGAGTAGGACAATGACATGACGGCGGCGACGGTGGAGAGCCACCATACCTTGTCCAGGTCGGGGATCTGCGAGAAGACGACCTGCATCACGCCGAAGATGGCGATGTATGGGCTGGTGGAGGCGTGGCACGGGTCCTGGTGCCCTCGGTAGTGGAAGCACCCCGCCCTCCTGATCGCCCTGCGAATGAACTTGCTGACCATGGAAATGGAATACGCCAATAATAAATAATGCGGATTACTTTGGTCAGCACCACCAGCCACTTACTGCATGCTGACGGAGGCAGCAATGGAGACGCCGATGCCGATGCCGAAGAGGTTGGAGAGCTGGATGGCACCGCAGAGCCTCTCCTTGGACTCGCCCAGGGAGGCACGGACGGCGTCGATGTAGGTGCGGTTGCGCGAGCCGAACATGGGGTCGCCGGAGCGGTAGCACTCGGCGAGGAGCGTCGACATGTAGTAGATGACGGCGGCGAAGAGCACCATCGCGGCGGGGCCGCCTACCCACCCCAGCTGCGCCACGCCCCACGCCAGCGAGAGCACGCCGGACCCGATCACCGCTGTGATGATGTGCGCGCTGGCTGTCCACAGCGTGCCCGTGCGGAGCGGCCGCCCGTCGTCGTCCACGAGCGGCGGCTTCTGTGGCCCCGGAGACAACTCCGCCGTGCGACGACATTGTTGTTGAACATGGTTGCCGTTGCCGCCCGCGCCAAGGTTCACCTCCATGCCGGCCGCCGTGAGTGTCGAGCGTATCTATCTGTCTATGAGCTTCAAGCTAGCTTGCAGAGATTTGATTTGACAGTAGTGAGTATTTATGGACCACAAAAAGTGAGCTCGTGCCTATATTTATTTATATATATTTTATTTAACAAAAAAAATAGTTCCACTTTTTCTGATTAAATCAATTTCTAAAATTCGTGCTAGTTAAACTTTTACTATTTTTTTTAAAATAACAACATTTTTAGTTTAAAATAAGTATCATGTAAAAAGTATTCTATAGTAATCTTATGTTACTAATTTGATAATATAAATTTTAATATTTTTTCTAGAAATTCAATTAAAGTTTAAGAAATTAACTTAATAATTCTAAAAAACTATTTATTGAAAGACAGAAGGAGTAGCTGCGCTACCAACCAATCTACTGTGCGAGAATTTACGAAACGACAAAAGTAGGGTCTTCCTTATTTAACAAAATTAATTGCTTCCCACGAACCTGTGGTACGGTATCACGGCTCTCTTCTTGCTGTACTGCTGTGTCACCAAATACTATGACCACCGTTGACACAAATGATCAGTAATGATGAGAGATTAGTCGCGCCTGCAACATTCCTTGTTTAAACAACTTAGCTTCTTACGGTCACGCGTATGCACAATATTTCTCTTATATATATATATATATATATATATATATATATATATATATATAACTACTACTCTATAGTTGGCTACAAAATAAGTTATTCTATAGCCACTGTGATTTATGATAATTACTATACTCATTTACGAGATTATAGTAACTCCTTACTATGTGGTTTATGATAACATTATGGTAAATATACCTAAGTGTTATCGTAACATAAATATTGTAAATATGTATTAACTTTATCGTAAATTAGTATATAAAATTATCGTAAATAAAAGTGGCTACATAATAACTTATTCGGTAGCTAGCTACTGAGTATACTCTTCATATAAGGTAACATAAATATTCTAGATTTTGAAAGATAAGAACTACAAGTCTTTATCCACCAAACTTATTAGGAGGTGGTATTAGACCCACCAACTACAACTTATAAGGTAATAATAAATCTACCAACTATACAACTAGGCATACCAACTACAAATTAACTTTAACGGGTACTAAATCTACCCACTAAAACCATGTACTCCCTCCATATTTGTAATATTTTGTTCTGATCGGGTTAGCGTTTTGGTGGCTAATAAGCCGGCTGATGCTATTTTTGATTGTTTTGTTGTGAGAGAAAAACATTGTTTTGGTAGCTGATAAGTGGAGTGAATAGGGCGTTTGACATTCTGGGCACCCCTTGCATTTTCATAAAAGATGCCCAATAGCTGCAGCGGCCTTTGTTCGGTTTGCTTGGCCCACCAATGGGCCAAGCTCTCCTCGTGCTTTTCTCCTCTCCTAGCCTGGCTCCTGAGCGAAGCTCCCCCTTCGTCTTTCTAGGGCTCGGCCGCTAGCGGCATTCGCACAAACAATTTGGGGCCATTCATCTTTGCTTGCGCGGGAAGTTAAAACCTCTGCTCGCGCGGTGATTTCTGCCTCCTCATAAGCAGGCCTCCCCTCCCTCTTCTCCTCTCTTCGCATCCACTCGATTTCCCGTGAGATACCGGTGGCGTGTTGAGGTTAGTGTCTGTTGACATTTCTTAACATCACTACACACTAAGTTGTCATCCCTAGGATGATGTTAGAAATGCTGGAATAAAATCTACGCGTGACAGTTCTAAAAATAATACTATATAATATATTTACAAGCACATAGATAATTCTCCTATTGTAGCATTTTACCCGATGATATTTCCGAGTATCATTGATTTATTTATGCCAAAAGGAAAACTTTCAATTCATTGTAGGAATTAAATAAACAGAGATAGAAAAGGAATATATATGGCTTAACTATAAATGTGCAGACCTATGATAAACCAACCACTTTAATGCTTTAACAAGAGTAAGTCATGTCAAGATAAATAATGAAATATAATGATAGAACTATAAGATAAATGATATTCTAGAGATAGAAAATAGAGTCTCATTAATATAGTCAGGCTATTCGAGATTCATCTAGAGTAAAAGACTCCTAAGTCATCACTAAATAAAAAGAAACTAAGAACACCCTCACTACATACTCTTATTTATAACATAACCAACTCATAAAACATCATAAGGAGCATCAACTAAGGAGGATATTAAGACACAACCATCACCCTCGTCACGACCGCGCTCTGCCAGGCTTCTGTGCGAAGGGTGGACTACAGAGAAATCAACATAGTTATAAGAGTCACCTGCGCAAACTACCACACAACACGACGCATCAAGAGACATCCGTAGGTACATATAATATCTAAGTACCACGCTTACATAATACAAACCACCTAACCCACTCGAGAATTGAATTAGGCACTTTACGATCATATGACAATAATCATCACCAATCATAACTATATCAATAATGTAACTAGACTAAACTAAGAACTTAATAAGTAGCAATATAATAAAGTAGAATAAAGTCATGATGAGATACATGGGAAATTACCGATCTCCATACGAACAGATCTAGAATCCCGGGCGTATCGCCCAACTCCACTTGAACCTTGCTAGCAGGCCTAGACTAAGAACTTGAAGAACTAGAGCTCTAAATCTAATGTATGGAAACCCTAGATTCTAATCTACTCTTAACAAATTGTAACACCCACAAATTTGTTTGCATTTAAAATAATAGAAAATGATTTATTAAAGAATTGTGTGAGCATTTCAATTAGAGAAATAATAAAAATTCTTGGAATTAAAATCAATTCTTAGTTTAGTAACATGAGTGTGCATACATGCTGCTGCATATGTTTACTTGTGATGTCTGTGTTCAAAGAAAAATTCAAATGAATTCAAATTCAATTTTGAAAACGGTTTTGAAAAAGGGTTTGAAAAAAAATAGAAAAAAACCTTCCCTCCCTCCTTTCAGCCCACTCCCTCTCTCTCTTTTCTTTCTCCCTGGCCCGCTCGCTCTCTCCTTCCCCTCTTCTGCCTGGCCCAGCAAAGGCCGAGGCCCAGCTCTCGGCCCAACCGAGCGCCAACTGCCCTCTCTCCTCTCTCTCTCGCTGCCAACCGGGCCCCATCCGTCAGCCCCGTCCCCAACCGTTCCTCTCTCTCCCTCTCTCTGCCGACCGGGTCCCGCCTGTCGGCGCCGTCTCCCTCCTCCCGCCGCGTTCAGGCGCACAGAACCGCGGGCCGCAACCGCCGCGAGCCCCACTCCCACTCCCCCACGACCCTCCCTTCTGTTTCGCAACCGACGCCGCACTCCCTCTCTCGCCCGTTAAAGCAGAGCACTGCCCTGGCCCTACCCCTTCCCTCTCGCTCCCATCTATTTTTTTCCGCACTGCCGAACGCCGCCGCTGTCGCAGAGAAGACCACCGGAGCTTCGACACCGCCTCGGTAAGCTCCATCCCGAGCCCGTGTACCTCCTGTGGATGTCCAGAGCCTGAGCTCTCTCTCTATCTCTTGCCCCTGGCCATAGAACGACGCCGACCGCCGTTGCACGCCGACAGTCCGCACTGAGCTGAATCCGTCCTCTACGTCGACTCGGTGAGCTTTCCAATCACTCCCTCTTCCTCCCTGAGCCTTTAATTTGGCGAATTGTGGCCTCTAGGGCCTTACCCGTGAGTACCCCGCGCCGCCGTCAATGGCGCCGCCGTGGGCATCACACCCCGGCCGCCCACCGCCTCGCCCGTTTACCCTACCGGCACCGCAGGGGCACGTCACACCTCCATATGCCCTCAATTCGTCTTATAGAGCTCGGTATCGTCTCGCCCGCACACACCGAGCGACACCGGCCATGGCGCCACCGCGGACCACCCTGCTCCGGCAAGCCATCGCCGCAACTGAGTGCACCACCGCACTCGCCTCGCTCTCCTTTTCCTCCCCATGCCCTCGGCTCAGCGAATCATGGCCCCTAGACCCCGTGCCATGAGCACAGCACACCGTCGGCCATGGCGCACCGCCGCGCCGCCTCTGCTCGCCTCCCTAGGTTCATCCGAGTACACCAACGCGTTCGCCTCGCCATGCTCTCTCTCCCCAGGCCCTTGTTTTGCGAAACCGTGGCCGGGACCTCCATTCCAGTACGCTCCGGCGAGCTTGAGCTGCCGGAAATGGAGGCGCCGCCGCGTCCTCTTCCCTCTCCGGCCGACTCTCTCCCTCTCCCTCCCTCTGATCCGTTCTGAGCCGTCCGATCCAAGGCCAACGGCTAGGATTAGATACCCCTTCGGGGTTAAGTGATCGGTCCACCGTGGACTCGTGGACCCTCGGCCAGTGCTGAGTCAGCGGGTGCGCACACTGTGCTGTGCACCGCACCAACCCCGAGCCACCGCGTGGCAGACCTGCCGGCCCCGCGCCACAGCCCTGACGCATTTCTCTGTTTACGCTTTCTCTGTTCAAAAGCGTAATTCCGATCGGATTAATTCATTTTGGAAATTAAATGGAAATTCACTATTTACAGAATTGCCACTGCACTGTTTTGCTTATAAAAACTTTGTTTTAAATCCGATTTGAGCGATTCGAATTGCGTTAGATTCGTAATGAAATTATCTACATGTTAAACCCTCTGTTAGTCATGTTTGCAACATTTAAATTGAGGTTAAGTTAAATAATAAAATGCTCTTAGAGAACTAGAATAATTCATATCTTTTGCGTTTTAAATCCAATTTTCGTGAAATTCGCGTTGAAATGATCGTAGCAGTGCGTAGTATCTTTTTATAAACCTTTTTACTCTGTTTACTGTTGCTGGTGTACTGTTCTAATAATAGCTTTGTTTGCTTTGTATGTATGCAAATTGGAATGTGTGTTGTTGCAATGTCGTGATCGAGTTCAGACGGTGAGGAGTTTGGTTGTGACCAGGATTTCTTTGACCAGCAGCAGGACCAGCAGGAGTTTGAGAACCAAGGCAAGTATAGCATGGGACCTACCTTGTTATCCTATTCACCATAATCATGATTTCATGTGCATGTGTTTAATTTGATACCCGTAGCATATTTCCCTAGTATTGAAATCCTTTACCTTGACTCCTATGGGTTATGCATATGGGTAGATGGCTAGTGCTATATAAATGATACTTGATCCCTGCCAAATGTTATTACTTTGAATGAATTGGTGAACCTGCTTATGGCATTTGGAACATAACCTTTTATAACAACTCACTGTTGGCAAAAGCTGGGACTGACCGTGCTACCGTGAGAGCTACATGGCTCTAGCTTTAACTCAGTAATAGGCTCTTTTCTAGCTCGTTAGCGGTTACCCGAAAGGGCGCATTAGGCTCTTGCCGAGCTGGTTATAGTGCGGCCTCTGTCCGGGTTTGAGCGTAGGCTGCGGTCTTTATGCTACTCGGAAGGGGGGCTCTATCACCCCTTGCCAATCCTAGCGGCCCTAATCTTGTTAGACGAGATACTATGAAAGGTTTCATAGTGAACCCCGCCCACTCACCTTGGCAGTGTTAATGGGAGTAATTAACCCGGGCATTCGGGGCATCACGACTCATGGGTAAAGATGCACAACCTCTGCAGAGTGTTAAAACTGATATATCACCCGTGCTCATGGTTACGAGCGGCCCGAAAAACTGATAGTTTAATTATAATTAACTTGACTAATATTATGTTCCTGTTGCCACTATAATGATGATGTTTATGTTCCTTTAAACTTTGGCAATGAATAAGTGGGATCACTTGGGGCTTAAGCATAACTTGATGTTACCTAATAATAAAAGTTTGATTAACTAAAAGTGCTAAACGCAGTAAACCAGTGTCATCCTTTTGAGCTTCATAACCTCATGTTATACTGCTGAGTACGAATGTGCTCACGCTTGTTTTACTTCTCAACTTTTGGATAAAAATCCCGGATGGGTAACAGAAGCAGGAGGCTATGAGGACTATCCTGAAGATTTCTAGGCTTGGTCAACCAGTTGACCTTCCCTGTGAGATGGAGTTCCATGAGAGCTAGTTGTATCTTTCGTTGTTTTATTTGTTTGTGTAATGGATCTATGTACGCTATGTATTAAACTCTGTGATGGTACTATGTAATTTGTGAACTTATGTGTGGATTACTTCCTCGGCACACATAATGTTATGTATCCTATTTCGTCCTTGAAAATTGGGTGTTACACAAATGAATAGCCGGATCTGACTTCCTCTCTTCTGGGGGGTTTGCCCATCTATTCATAGCCTAGTGGGTGCAACGTCAACCGTTGAATCAAACCGACCTCACGTAAGGCCGAGATGAACCCTAGGATGCAGCGGAATAACACTCCATAAGCTCGTAGAAGATCTCCACCGAGGGTGCCTGGGCGGCCAAGGATGGGGTCGGCCGGCTCCACATGTCAACCTCACGGGCCCCACTTCGCTCTGGTGTCTTATGATCTTTCCTGAGTCCAATGTGATATTTTTCGTCGGCTCAAAGTTTCATCTTTTTTATTCACTTTAATCCCTAAAATTGCTTTTCTGTAATAACCCTGCAGAAAATATAAAATCACCAAAACTCGTGGAAATTGTCAGTTAAAACCTTTATGTTTTTATTGGTGACCTCTTGTATGCACTTAGTTGATGGTTTATAATGAGTGTTAATTATCATCAACAAGCTCCCTCATGCTTAACCTTTGCTAGTCCCTTAGCAAAGCCAAGTGGAAATATTATTATTATATACTAGAATTGTCCTTATAATTTATCATGTCTCTTATGGAACTTATTACTGAATTCTAGTCATGAGTAGCTGCAAAATAGACAGGTTTTATAGAACTGCTTTTCTCTTATTGCTTGAGCGACTTTCTTTCTGGAGTTTTTGACAATATTGAAAGAATAAATTCCTGTAAAAAGATTTAAGGGAATACTTTGTTATGCCCCTTAGATTAGAATGATAAATTTATAAAACATTTTTTGTAATTTAATTTTTTCAGCTCTTTAATGTTTGTCTTTCTCTCCTTTTGAGACGTACGAGCTTTTATCTTTTTTCATAGGTACGTTGGACACTTGTCCCTTTTTAATTCCTCTTGAGGGTACGTCAGACAGTTGTGCATTTTTAATTCCCTCTATTTTCCCATGCATCATTTGGCATGGATTATTTTCTCATATTTTTTTTCTTAGCCCATACAACTCTTCTGTAGGGAAAGATTATAACATATGAAGCAATTTTTTTAAATTAATTCTGATCATAGGCGCATAACAATATACTCATCTTTAATCTCTCAGAGATTTTGAAATTTTAAGAACTTAAAGTAAAACTCTCCAGAATTTAAATCTCTCTTAGAACAAGATCATAACAAATTCTATTTATTCCCACTCTTATTTAGCAACAACTTAGATAGGAACAAAGCATTTATCCCACTAGATTCAGGTTTTCAAAATGAGATGATGTATTAATAAATTCAAATTATGGGGATATATAAGTTGCGGACTATATATATAGTATTTATTTTCATTTTCATTTTTTTATAAGTAACCTTAATTAAGAAAAATGCGAAGATACAAAGATGATAGTGTGCTCACCTACGAGGGCTCCCCCCAAGCTGTTTGATGGCATGGTCTAGAGCTCTGGTGGCGATGGCGGGTAGCCGAAACCCATGCTGTGGATTAAGTACTATAGGTCCTGATGCTCCTGATACTGCTGCTACTGCATCTCTTGAAGACAATGGTCCATTTGGTGTTGAGCCTCTAAACTCTGGTCTAGCGTGGACTGGAATCTCTCATGTCTCTATTCCAAATTTGCACAATGGTGGTCGAAATCATCAGTGAAAATACTAGAAGTACCGTCACCTGTCTGTGGAGGCTCCATATGTTGCTCTGGTGGTGGGAAGTAGTCGTTTGCCGAAGGCTGGTGGTACGGATACGACCCTCTAGTGTTGAAGTCTGTGTGCGTCCGGGTAGAGAAAGACATGTGTCCTCTCTGAAATCCTATGAGGTCCCTAGGTCATGTGAATAATTAGTGAAATTACCTTGTCCCCAGCTGTCTCCTCCTACCGACGTCTCATCTCCTGATAAGTGGGTTGATCCTCCCATCCGGAATGATAGCTCCATGGTTGCGTGGTCTGGTGTGATGGACTCATCAAAACCAATATGGTGAGTAAAAGTTGGTCCGGCTAGTGTAGCGTCTGCTCCTTCGTAGTGATGTCTATGTGATCTGGTGAAATGTACTGAAGAACTCCTCCCAACATTGGCTCCTCCTACATATCAAAAACAAAATTCTCTACTGCATAGAGACCAAGTGCTCTGTCTGGTAGCTTATATTCATTTGTGAAATTTTTATAAATCATTATTATTTTATTATTTTTTCTCTTAACCAGATGAGCACGGAAAAAGAAATCATAACCAATTATTCTCTGGGTAGTAGGAATATAAATGTGCGACACATTTTCTAATAAATTAAGATTTGCAGCTAAACGTGTAATCCATGAGGTAAATGGTACGCCACATTTCTTCATAGAAGGAATAAGTACCCAATAATTTAGCATTAATTTAGCAGGTGATACTTTCCTCTTTTTAATCATGGCATGAAGTAACTTCATTTCTTCTATTATGATGGTACCTAATTCTTCCTTGGGAAACAAATTAATACCTAGCCATTTATGTAAAAGCGTAAAGTGGGATGGTGGATTTCCTCAATGGATGGTTTACGACATCTTTTTGTTCCTGAATGCTCTCACAAACATGGGCTCTATCAAAATTATTTAAAGCATCATCTACATCCACTGAGCAACTACTTGCAAAGCCTAGCAAAACACTGAGGGAGACATCTAGTTTTTAGCTTCATGAGTGGTCTTTTGATAAACTTGAGCCTTTGCTAAGCACTTGTAGCCTTTATGCTCAAATCACTGGATCACACCACTTAGATCATCTTTTCATTGTGCTTGTTCTATTTATGAAGCTTATGCATTCATGGCACTTGTAGTCGGAGAGCTACCTTGATTATGTGCATGTGTCAACAAGGGGGAGAATTTTCCACATTTCATCTCTTCATCACATTTCATCTCTTCATCTACAAAAGGGAGACATCATTTCATTTGGTATCATGTGAAGGGGGAGAGGAATGCATTTGATCTTCCAAGGGGGAGAATGACATGTAGCTATTTGGTAGCTAATTGGAATCATGACACATTTGCACTCATTTGAGCAACTGCATTTGTCCAGGGGAGTTCTTTGCTAGATCAGTTGAGCCTTTGCCTCGTCTAGAGGGTCTAGCATCTAGGAGGTTGTGTCGAGGTGATGGAAATTCCCTGCAGGAAGCAGGGCTATCCGATGAAAACCTAGAAGATATTTCGAGAGCTTGGATCACAGTGTCTTAGGCCTAGGTGGTTCACTCATGTATCATGGGGCTATTCGGAAATGTCCAATAGACCCCGTTAAATAAGGATGAAGAGGTATCCTCATCCTCACCTCTTGCATTTGCCGCTCTCCCTCATATTCCTAGGTTTTCCCATCCCCTAGTAATTCTTGCTCGAGGTCTACAAATTGTGTATGAACTGATTTGTGCAAGGAAAGGAAGTTGTAACCTCCTTGTCTCCTCCAGGAGTCGGTTGTGAAATTGCTTATGTTCTTGTGCATCACTTTTTGCAATTTCGTTCTGCGATTCCTTTCTCCCAATGTCTCTCTGTGGTTGGTTGTTCTGTGATCCGTTTGTTAGAGGAGTTGCTGCATCCCCTTGTGAAGTAATCCACCGAAGGATTCGGGTTGGATTGAGGCGAGCAAAGAGATCGATCGTTTTCCATTTTCCGTTTTCCGTTTGTTTTTTCTCCATTTCGGTTTTCCCTTTTTGATTCCTGGACTTGTGAGGGTAGGAAAATCAAGATATACATGGAGTAGAGTCACATCTACCTAAGGAACCTCCCCACAAAGTTTGGATTCAATCGGAATTGAAACGGACAAGTTCCGGCGATTTTTGGTTGATCCGCATAGTTTTTCGGGGGCACCGGACGCTCACTTAAGCACCTGACGCGTCTAGTGAGTGTTAATCTTTCACGAGTCATACCGCATGCTGGCATCAGATGCACATGTCCCATGGGCCAGAGTCCGGTGGATTGATTGTTCTTCACCTGTGCGTGAGCACTGGATCCTCAGAGTGTCCGGTGCTCCTCGGAGCTCTCTATTTTCTTACGGGACGCTTAGCACTGGACTACATGTTCCTGTGGTCATGCGTTTGGTGGTCAGTTGCTTGCACCAGACTCGTCCGGTGCCTAGTGAGCCAGCGTTTGATGTTGCGTAGTGTCTCAGGTTTTCGTCCTTTTCTTTCTCGTCCGGACTCCAAGACTGTGTTTAGTTCCCCAGTAATTCATCCAAAATTCCAAAACTTTACAAGATTCCCCATCACATCGAATTCCTATTCCCCGTCACATCAAAATACCGGCACATATATGGAGTACTAAATATAGATGAAATAAAAAACTAATTGCACAGTTTTGTTGTACTTTGCGAGACGAACATTTTAAGCCTAATTAATCAATATTTGGATAATTATTACCAAATAAAAACAAAATTGCTACAGTGCGATGCGACAAGTGCTACAAGATTTTTTTCACCACATTTCCAGAATCTAAACACAACCCAAATCAAGTTTCGCTTGTTGTGTTGGATTCGTATTCTCGCAACAGACCTAATGAAGTACTTTTGATACCAGTTATCACAAGTATTTTTTTCTTGCGTTCTTGCATGTTTTTCCTAGGGGTTGAGAGCTCCGCTTTCGGTGTTTTCGTTTTGAATCCTCCATAGTTAGAGTGCTTTCATTTCTCCGGTTTTGCCTGAATCCCCCTCGCATTGCTCAGGGGAGCTTGAGTACCGTCATCTGGGTTTGCTTTTGGGAAAGAGTGGCATGAATATTTTTTCGAGAAATTTGAGGCTCTCATTCAGCCCCCTCTAGTCGTTATTTTGGTCCTTCAGTCGATGATGATGTCCATATTGTCACTGGGAGGAAATTCTTTTATGCAACCGTGACATTTTTTTTATCATGCATTGTTTCATAATCATGGTGATGCCATCTAGGATCATTTAAACATTGTTTGTCTACAATTGTTCCACCTTTGTTTAAGAGTTTTTATAAAATTTTGAAGTAAACAGAGATTCCATTGTATGACACTCTCAAGTTTCTTAATATGTGGTATTTGTGGATCCTCACCTAGACATAAATAATTTTATTTTTCTTTTTTCTTTTTCTACAACTAAGGCTTATGTGAAGCTCATAGGAGTGGACATCGCATGTGCATACTTATAATACATATATTATAAAGTCAAACAATGGATCCAAGAGAAATGAGTCATAGAATCAAATCAAGATGTACATGTGTAGATATATGTGCATGTGTTGGAAATCTTCTCATTTTCTCGATGAAACATCTCTCTTTTGACACTTAGAAACATTTTTGCAAGAACATGGACTATCTTTATTTTCTCTCATAGAAAGGTGAAGAAAGATGAAAAGCAAGACACATATATACCCACACACACATCGACTCACAACACGTATGGGTTCAGGCTCAAGCGACTAGGTCACAACATTATTAGTATAGAAGTTGACGTAGTGTTAGAGAAGGATACATTATATCTTTATTGGACCTCGGACTCCTAACATGAAGCTCTGTTTGCTATTCGCCAAAGTGAGAAGAGTGTCAGTGAGAGATGATGAGCCTAATTGCTTCATGGCTAAATATTTGTTGCAAAACTTAGGCAAGCCAAAATTTTGGCAACCATTTGGTTTGGTACCAAAATTGGCCAACATCTCACAGGTAGTATACGAAATCTATGGAAAATACTTCTTGCCCAAATTTGGCAACTTTTTCTTGCCAAACTGTTGGCATGGCAAAGCAAACCAAGCAACAAGCCCGATACAAGAAAAAAAAAAGAAATAAGAGCATCTCCGCACCAATCTCAAAAAAAAGGGAGTACATTAAAAACAATTTAGGATATAGGAGAGTACTATTACAACAGATACCTAAAACGTGTCTCCTATATTTATTTAGGGATAGGGGAGAGGGGTTTGTTATTTCATTTATTTAATAAAAAGTATGGTTCTTCTAGTAGGTCTCTTGAAAATTATAGATATAGAAAATGAGATCGAATATCTGCTGCAGTATATCCATCTCCTAAAATGCTCTAGGAGGTGTGGTAGTTTGGAACGAGTGAATAGAGAGAAAAGCATATCAAGAGGGGGTGAAAGAAATTTTCTCCTTTTATTATTATTATGTTATATATAGGTATAGATATAGACAACTTTGTAAATTTTCTTGAGTTCTTAGACTATGGTCTCTTGAAAAAGGTAGCTGACTACGTAATAAACTATGAGAAGAACAAAATCAACACCTATCCAATCTCTTTCATATTCCCTCCCTATATTTAGCTATTTCCGTTAGTCTATAGAGCAATCATGCCCTGAATCTATTCTGATATGTGCTGCTTGCGCCTGTGCCACCCGTTCCGTGAGCAACTATTATTCTCAAGCCTACTTCTCACTTTCGCTCCAATAAAATTAAGAAAACTTATTCCCAAAAAAAAAACACGAGGAATAACAAATAACTACCATTGTAGAAGGCCAAAAAGTCTACCATTCTCAAAGCAAAGCAGGATCTACCATGGCCAATGTCTGTTTTTTTACTCTCCAATAATTGCATCTATGCAATGTTTAATTCAAATCATTCGCCTACCTCGTTGACGAATATGGGAGGGGGCGGGGAATCAGAACTGACCTAACTCACCTTCTACAAAATATATTATATCCTGCTTTTAATTTACATTAGTGCTAAAAGTACCTTCATAAAATTTGATCTATGTCCATATGTCTTGTACTGAATATAATTAGCTGTCCATGTATTATATAGTAATAACTTTTTTAAGCAGAAACCGTGGGGCAGAGTTGTGAACCAAAAGGACGCTCTAATTAAATGAAAAGGTACTTACATGTAGAATAGAAATTTGATCTTCTATTCAGTGCATGGCAACCTCGGTTGTTCTATGTTAAACAAGAATCTGCTATGAATAAATCGTCATTTGCTAGTAATTTTCAGAATTGTGACTTGTAAGGACATCTTGCTTGTTCTGTATAGAGACACTATGTCTTCATACATATAACCTGATGCATCAAATTCAGTATAGTGAAATTAGTATTCCATCTTCACTGCAACACATAATATGAAGTGAAAGCATAATAAGATATTCTAAGTAGACGAAGGAAAGATATTCCCTAGAGAAGATATTAGGCTTGTTCGTAATGCGGAATTATAATTGCTTTATGCAATGGTTTATAAAACCAAAGTTGCACCTGCTAAAGAAATATTCAAATATTGGTTAGACATATTCAAGGTTTCTACTTATGTTTTATATACATATCTTGTAACTCGAATTGCTGCTAGTCTTCGTGCGTTGGAGGGAAAAGATGTTATATACATCTCTACCCCACGTATCATTATTAGTGAGCAGTACTTGATACAAGGTTATCATTTGAAAAATACTGCTCATGAAAACCTTGTGTTCTTGTTCCCTGGGTATACAAATGAGATCCCATTATGTAATCCGGATCTTCATTTGTATAAGACCTAGGCACTAACCTTTTCTCTTATGGCACAAGAGGAAGCACGTAGGAGTTCTGTTTCTAGCAGGTCAACAAGACTAGGAATAAAGTAGGATCTAGCTTACAGTTACTGTCACCACTCTTTTCAGCTGTTGTGCAGCCCATGTATCATGTAGGGTGAGCTCTATCTAGATCCGTGCCTAGGTAACAATCCAAGTTGGGATCAAGCCCTACAACAGCAAGGTGCTGGAGGGGCGACTTGGCAGGACGATGACAATGCTGCATAGGAACAGGGCCGGCAACCCGATTCCTATGAGTTCAAGGGGTTACTTCCATCGGTTCCACCACGACAGTCTGTCACAGAACTAGACTCCATCAACAATCGCCTTGGGGACTCGAGATCCCCTAGGTGAGATTCAAACGTACACTTACCACTCATGTGTAGGATACAACTCAGTGATAGCATGTGCAACAACAACAAATAGAGAACATGAACGCGCTACTGAGGCAACAATATAACCAGCAGATAGATGGCTTATTGGCAGTCCTAGGAATAGGGTCCTGGACCATAAGCATCAAGCTAGCTTGGGGGAGGACCCCATAGAGGAAACTTGTATCTGCATATTTAAATTTTTTAGTTCTTTGCATTAGCATATTTAATCTTAGTAACATGCATGCATTAAAATGCAAAAAATGATAAAAACCAAAAATATGATTATTCCATTCCACATAAGTGTTTAAGAATGTTTAGTTTCTCCTATGTTGAACTGATTAATAGTTGCTCTATTTACAATTCATTTGTGCCTAGTTTATAATTTAGTATTTTCAAGATTTAAGTTTGTTGGCTAAAAATATGTCATAGTAGAACTTGAAACTTGTGGGTTACAAAAGCATGATTATTTTTTAGTTGTTTTAAGAGAAACTTGACATTCAGAGATTTTCAAATTTCTAAAAAAATACTCAAATGCTAAAGTTCCTTAACGATAATGAATTTCTATAGAGCCTTATGACATGACGTATATTTCAAAACCTTAGTCATATGCTGCTTGTATTTATATTGAGCTTTGTGAAATTGTTTGTGACCCTTGTCGAGATTCTTTTCATGCAATCATGATCAAGATTCACGTACACCACCAGAAATACGCTAACTCACTACTTCACAAAACCAAATCAGTGCCGGTTCAAACCCCCCATCAGTGACGGTTTTTGAACCAACACAACCAAAGAGGCAGTCATGAGGGGGTCACATCACTGCCGGTTATGCCAAACCAGTGATGGATGTCCTGAAAAAATTGTGTTTTTAAAATAGAAAAAAGATTTAAATTCTGAGAGAGCCCACTAGTAACCCGCCTGCCCGTCTCCGTCTCAAAGTCGCAAGTCGCGTATTTTTTCAGCCTCGCGCGGTACCTCCTCTACCACACCACCCATGACTCACTTGTGTCTAGATTCGGTTTTATAGTTCACCTCATTTTATACTAAACCAAGTGTAAATTGATTGCTTGAGCCACTAAACGATTTCAAATGAAAAAGTTGCCAACTACAAAGTTTCATAACTTTCGAGATCTACAACTTTCATGTAGCAAGTTTTTCCATCCGAGGTCGTTTACAAAATTTTGAATTTCAAATTTGACACATTCGAACGTATTTTTCGATGACAAGATGATTTCAAATGAAAAAGTTGCCAACTACAAAGTTTCATAAATTTTCGAGATCTACAACTTTCATGTAGAAAGTTTTTCCATCCATGGTTGTTTACAAAAATCAAAAAAATTAAGTGTACAGGTACATCAGCGGCGGTTCAAGCCACAAACCGGCAGTGAAAATGTTTAGGTTATCACTGCCGGTTCCAGCCATGAACCGACAGTGATGATGACCTTCACTGCCGGTTTAATTTGTGGCTGGAACCGACACTAAAAGGGCGAGAGGCTTCACTGATTTTTCCAGCCACGAACCAGCAATGATGAGGAGCTTCACTGCCAGTTCGGCCCCGACTCGGCAGTGAAGAGGCATCACTGCCGGCCCAAACAAAACCGACAGTGATGGACCGACAGTGATTGCCGATTCTGTAGTAGTGACTCTTACACTAAGAGGCAAAAACATATCTTTTTCCGTCTACCAAAATATTATTTCATTTATCATGAGTCTTTCTCTTTAAAGTTTTCATGTGTCAAAAGAGTACGAGGCTATGATATATAAAAAGAGAGAAAATATTCATGCTAAAAAGCATGATAAAAATGAGAGAGAAGAAAAGAGAGAGAAACCGCATGCCAAAGAGCATGAGAATGAGAGAAATAAACAATAGTCTCTACTTTTAAAAGTATTCATTAGAAAAAGAGTAAGTCATGTCAAAGGAGTATAGAAAAAAGATTCAAATTCTACGCACTTGCACTTCTAGATCAAAGTGTATGACTTGTTTCACCTTGAGGTCCAGTTTTTGACTTAGCAATATTATGTAATACAAGGTTTTTCTTCATACCTACCAAAAATTCCACCAAATAGCCTTCAATTCGTAGTAGGATGAAAAGAAGGCAACATTCAAATTCTTTTGGTAAGGGTCATACACATTGAGCGAATGAGTGAATCATTTGTGAAACTTACTCTTTGTTTTCAAAACTTATAAAACCTCAGGATAGATGGTTAATCAAAGAATGGATGATTAGTAATTAAGTTAAGCCAATCTATTTTGCAACAATCTAAGATCTTGGAAAAGCAATAAGCCCCACAGGGATTTAGTAAAATGGGTGGATAGAATGACTAACTCATTTAAATTGAGGAAGAATATTTTATTATAGGCATGACACTTGTAAATTATACCAGCATATAAGCAGGTTTTGATCAACAGCCAAGTACTTAGCTATTTGCTAGAGACTAGCAAAAGGTAAGCTTGGTGGATCTTGTTGGCGGTCTTAACAACTATTTTTACCCATCAAATAATACATAAAAGAGGAGAAAATAAGCAATTTTATGCAGATATACATTTACTATTGATTTAGTTCCACATGTATTTGTGGATTTATGTGTTGCAGGACTTATACACGAATACATGGGAAATCATAAAAAAAGGTGATTTCCAATAAGGCGTAAATGCTGGATTATGCAAACAAATAAGAAATCCCAACATATCATTTTTTTTATTTTTAACTCATTTTCAAAACAAAATTTAAATTTAACACTATTTTTTTAAAAAACTAACCCTTTTAGCCATGCAAACCTCCACGGCTGAAAGGTCCCTATGTGTTTTTGGTTATTGAGTGAAAACCTAGATGAACTAATATGTGTTCAAGTGATATATACACAGGAGATTAGTTCACATGTGATTGTGTGATGAAGGAGCTTATTGCACATGAGACATG
Organism: Microstegium vimineum; assembly: GCA_022036555.1. Classification (NCBI taxonomy): domain Eukaryota; kingdom Viridiplantae; phylum Streptophyta; class Magnoliopsida; order Poales; family Poaceae; genus Microstegium; species Microstegium vimineum. Next base: position 15,382,791 of record CM039135.1, on the reverse strand, counting down.
ACATGGAGTCATGTGATCAAGGTGGAGAAGATCAAGATGAGGCTTGGCTTGATGGACTGGTTGCAAGTGTGAAGGGCAAACAGGTGATGCTTGGCGCCGATGGACCGACGCAACGGTGAAGAGCAAGTGAGGTCAAGATCGATGAACCAACATGGTCACGTGATGATATGAAGTGGATCATATCATTTGGTGATAGGTTGGTGCATGTGTTGCATCAACATTGGAGAAGGAGATGGAATGAAATGCGCAAGACAAAGGTATAACTTGTAGGGCATTTCATTTCACCGGTCATAGGTGAGTAGAAGTATATGACCGGTTTTAGGATAGATGGCCGTACTATCAAGAGGGGAAAACTTGTTTGCATATCGGTCATCTAATGCCACTTGAGTGATCTAACATTGCAATGCATTAGGATCGAGTGGTGTGGTGAGAGCAAGTGAAAATCCTTTCAAAATGATTGTGAAAATGCTAACACACATGCACATGGTGATGTACGCTTGGTGGTGTTGGCACATTTGCAAAGGAGGAGATGTTGGAGTTGAATTGAATCAACTCGGAGAAGAGAAAAATGTTTTTCGGTATGCTCCTAACACTAGGATGTCTCTTGGATTGGAATACTGATTTTATTCATTGTGATATGGATCAAATGGAAATGAGTGATGTGTAGGCATCTGAGTTAGCTTTCCAAAAAGTCCAAGATCATTGAAATCGGAGTTCGGAGCTAAGAGATACGGATGTTTTAGTGCGGACTGCGCAGGTCTGGACGCGGGTCCGGACGCGTGGGGAATGGTCCGGACCATAGCGTCCGGAGTAGCGTCCCGGAGCTCTGGACGCTAACTAGTGTCTGGAGCTGCTGTCCGGACAACGTCCGGAGTAAAAACTGCTCTCGGGAGCTCTCTGTGTAGAGTCTGGACGCTCGGTGTAATGGTCCGGACCTCTACTATTCATAGCGTCCGGATGTGTTTTTCTGTTTACTGAAGCGTGCCAATGGCTCGATTCAAACGGGCAAGGGTCCGGACGCATACGCGTTGGCCGGACCCTCAGTGGAACAATGTCCGGAGGCGCGTCCAAAGCCGCGCAGAGAGTGGGAAAACGGCTAGTTTCTTCTCCTCTCTATAAATAGGAGTGGTGGCCAGCCAAGGCTTGTTGCTGAGCACCCTAAGGCCTTTGTGGCTTGTGTTGGTGTGCTTGGGAGCCCTCAAACTCACATACACTTGATAGTGTTCATCCGATTGTGTGAGAGAGCGATTTCTACTGCGTTGCTTTAGGAGATTGCATCGTGTGGTACTAGGTGATCGTGTTGCAAGCCGGTGGTGCTTATTACTCTTGGAGGTTGCCACCTCCTAGACGGCTTGGTGATTGTGGCTCCGTCGAAGCACGCAAGAAGCTTGTGTGTGGCTCCGGAGTAGAGCTTGTGAGGGGTGTTGTACTCGCCCCGTGGGAGATCGCGAAGAGCAACTCTAGTTGAGCGTGTCATTGAGGTACCCTCACTTGTGGGTAGATTCTTGCGGCGCCCGAGTGAGTGGGCTAGGCTTGTGAACGCCTATTAGCCGCCGAATCACCAAGTGAGTGGTCGACACAACGAGGACTAGCTTGGTGGCGACCAAGTGAACCTTAGGAGAAAAATCACCGTGTCAACCTTGTACATCTTCTCGGTGGTTTGAATTCTCCAAATCACTAGCTTGTATTTACTTATTCATACTTGTGCTAGTGTTTAGTTGTTGCTCTTGTAACTAGTTTAGCTTGTGTAGCTTGCCTAGTTACCTTCTAGCTTGTGTAGCATAGAAGTAGCTCTTGAGTGGCTAATTGGCTTGTGTAGCCTTGTTAGTCACATTGCTTAGTTTTTGTAGCTAAGTAAGTTGAGATCTCTAGTTGACTTGTGTAGTATTGCTAGAGAGCATTGCTAGTGGGCTTAGGTGCTTTGTGCTTTTCTTACTAGCATGTGTAGGAGCTCCCGGTTTGCTTAGAGTACTAGTTGCTTAGGTTTGTGTGACCTTGCAACCTAGACTTGTTTAGGTGAGCTTCCTAGCTTGACACCTTAGTTAGCATAATAGAAATACTTTGCTAGGTGCTAGAGTTATAGTTAGAGGGGTGTAGTCTTGGCTAGACCGATAGTTTTAATTCCGCATTTGATTCAGTTAGCTGGAATGTTTAAGTTTTAGAAAAGACTATTCACCCCCCTCTAGTCCGCCATCTCGACCCCAAAAAGTCCAAAAAGTCCAAGATCATCGAAATCGGAGTTCGGAGCTAAGAGATACGAATGTTTTAGTGCGGACTATGCAGGTTCGGACGCAGGTCCAGACGTGGGTCCGGACGCGTGGGGAATGGTCCGGACCGTAGCGTCAGGAGCTCCGAAAACGCTCTCGGGAATGACCAGTGAGGTCCGGATGCTAACTAGCATCCGGAGGTGCTGTATGGACAGCGTCCGGAGTAAAAACTGCTCTCGGGAGCTCTCTGTGTAGAGTCCGAACGCTCGGTGTAATGGTCCGGACCTCTACTGTTCATAGCGTCTAGAGGTGCTTTTTTGTTTGCTAAAGCGCGCCAACGGTTCGATTCAAACGGGCAAGGTTCTGGATGCATGCGCGTTGGTCCAGACCCTCGGTGGAACAGCATCCGGAGGCGCGTCCGGAGGCGCGCAGAGAGTGGGAAAACGGCTAGTTTCTTCCCCTCTCTATAAATAGGAGTGGTGGCCGGCCAAGGCTTGTTGTTGAGCACCCTAAGACCTTTGTGGCTTGTGTTGGTGTGCTTGGGAGCCCTCTAACTCACATACACTTGATAGTGTTCATCCGATTGTGTGAGAGAGAGATTTCTAGTGCGGGCACTAGGTGATCGTGTTGCAAGCCGGTGGTGCTTGTTACTCTTGGAGGTTGCCACCTCCTATACGGCTTGGTGATTGTGACTCCGTCGAAGCACGCAAGAAGCTTGTACGTGGCTCCAGAGAAGAGCTTGTGAGGGGTGTTGTGCTCGCCCCGCGGGAAATTGCGAAGAGCAACTCTAGTTGAGCGTGTCATTGAGCTACCCTCACTTGTGGGTAGATTCTTGCGGCGCCCGAGTGAGTGGGCTAGGATTGTGAATGCCTATTAGCCTCCGAATCACCAAGTGAGTGGTCGACACAACAGGGACTAGCTTGGTGGCGACCAAGTGAACCTCGGGAGAAAAATCACCATGTCAACCTTGTACATCTTCTCAGTGGTTTGCATTCGTATTTACTTATTCATACTTGTGCTAGTGTTTAGTTGTTGCTCTTGTAACTAGTTTAGCTTGTGTAGCTTGCCTAGTTACCTTCTAGCTTGTGTAGCATAGAAGTAGCTCTTGAGTGGCTAATTAGCTTGTGTAGCCTTGTTAGTCACATTGCTTAGTTTGTGTAGCTAAGTAAGTTGAGCTCTCTAGTTGACTTGTGTAGTATTGCTAGAGAGCATTGCTAGTGGTCTTAGGTGCTTTGTGCTTTGCTTACTAGCATGTGTAGGAGCTCCTGGTTTGCTTAGAGTACTAGTTGCTTAGGTTTGTGTGACCTTGCAACCTAGACTTGTTTAGGTGAGCTTCCTAGCATGGTACTTTAGTTAGCATAATAGACATACTTTGCTAGGTGCTAGAGTTATAGTTAGAGGGGTGTAGTCTTGGCTAGACCAATAGTTTTAATTCCGCATTTGATTCGGTTAGCCGGAACATTTAAGTTTTAGAAAAGACTATTCACCCCCCTCTAGTCCTTCATCTTGACCCTACAACGGCGCGGCTAAACCATGTTGTCATGCCATGCATGCCGACGCAGCAAAGCCGCTGATGTGGCCATGTCACGCCGTGGCATGCTGGCATGGCACGCTAATGTGGCACTATATCGTGCCATGATCCGCGGCGCAGCAGCACCTAATACAGAATCCACTACGGGTCCTCTCCCTTGCTTAGTCTCTCACTCTTGCACTTACCTCGCCCGCGTCTCCCTCCGACCTTGCCACCGCACTCCATCAGTGACCGTTAAGCCGCCCCGTCAAGCTCCCTACACCGCCGCCTCCTCTGCTGGCACCCACACCTCCCTTCCCACCGGCCCCCCTCTACACCTTCATCCCCACCATCCTCTCCATTGCCATTAGTTACCGTAGTTATGTAGCTAGTTACTTAAGTAGTTAGTTTTGTATGTTAGTTAGTCATTTATTTATTTAGTTAGTTAACCCTAAATCCTAAACCCTAAACCCCAACACATTCGGGCACAAAACCATTTAGGAAGTCATTCAAGCCCAATCAAGAGCCTAGATACAAGATCGGTGGTGAGGGTAGCAAGCCAAGGTGCGCTTACACCTCTAGTGAGCCCAACCGCCCCTAACTTTGGATGGTGGTTCATTAATGGTGATGAGCCCAACTTGCCTTATGATGATCATGAGATGGCTATCAAAATTTTGCATGCTCTTGATCGGAAGGTGTGGGAGATGAAGGTGGCTGCCATTCAGGAGTCACCGGGCTATGATTCCCTGACAGTGGAAGAGGCTGCTTAGCAAGCTCAAGTCCTCGGAGATTGACCACCAGACCCGGGCCAAGCTTGAGAACCCGTCGAACCCATATATGGCATTGGTTTCCGACCCCGGCGGTGTGTCTTCTTCTTCCTCTAACCCTTCACACTCTTTGTTTGCCTTGTCTTTGATCTCTGTGATAGAGGAACAAGTGGAGGCTCTTGGAGATGACGAGCTGGCTTTGGTCATCACTAGGTTCTCACGGTTTCACAACAACCGTTTGAACCGACGACGTGGTGGCGCGGCCAAGGGGTGCTACCGTTGCGGTGATGAGGATGAGTTCATCACAAACTGCCCCAAGAAAGCTGCGTGAGACTTCACCAAGCGCAAGGACAAGCGCGAGCACCGCTTTGACGGCAAGCACAAAGCCAAGGGCGGCTTTCACCGTAGATCTGCGAAGAAGGTTCTTGACAAGGTGAAGGATGATCATCGAGCATTCCTTGCCTCCCTCAGCGACATCGAGTTCTCCTCCGATGGAGGATCTTCTTTGAGCGACGACGAGTCGAAGGGAAAGGTTGAGGACAATCTCAATGGTTTCTGTTTCTACGCTGAAGCCAAGCACGGTGGCTTCTGCACCATGGCGATCGAAACAGGAAAGGCTGGCAAACGCAAGGATGACTCTGACTCCGAGTCACCCGAGGTAACTCCCACCATCGAATCCCTCTCTCTCGAGCTTGAGACTTTGAGTGCCACTTACATGAGTCAGCACTCCGTGCTCAAGCGTGAAATTAGAGAGAGGAATGACTTTAAGGCGAAGTACCTTAGCACGCTCCATGAGCTAGATTTTGCTAAGTCGTCTGTGGTGGTTACCGAGGAGGTAGAGTGTGATCATTGCGCCATTCACATGTCTGATCTTGTCACTCTTCAAGACAAGTATGACACTCTACTTGAGGAGGCTAGTGAGCTGAAGGCGAGGGCTAGCTTACTCGATGCGTGCAAGTCTTGCTTAGGCTTGCGTTCTGAGCTGGCACAGAAGGATGCTAGGATCACTGTGTTAGAGAAGGTCAACTCAGATAGCACTATAGAGTCGGATCACTTTGAGGCTTTGGAGCTTGAGATCACATCGTGTAGACACGACAAGATGCATACCGAGGAGGAAAACACATACCTTCGGTCCATCTTGAGCTGGGTGTCTTGCCGAGAGCCGCAGTTGGGGATGTTGCTTAGCCAATTCAAAAGGGCTAGCAGCATGGGAGTTGGCTTTGCTATAGGTGGGAAGGACAATAGAATGTTCAGTAAGATTGGAGAGTGCAGTGGTTTGAGTGAGGGTGATAAACTCACCACAACACCCAAACTTACCAAGATCACTACACCTAAGCCTACCAACCCCTCTGAGTTTCCTATAAGAGATGGTGTGTTTGAGGAACCACCCAAAACCACTCCACAGAAGCAAGTGTGGATTGCCAAACCGAATTATCTTCGGAACCCACTTGATACAATGCCCGACATCTCTATTGATCCCCTTCCTAAGAAAGCTAGAGCCACTCATCCCACCAATAGAGTGCCTACCAATAGTGCGGTGAGGTACCATTGTGAGTATTGTGAGAGGGATGGGCATTTGGATGAGTTTTGTTTTAGGAGGAAGAGAGATGATCGGAGGCAGTTTGAGTTGAACAACCGGGACATGAACCACCCACCAGTTGGGGTGTGTGAACCGGAAGTTCGGAGGCACACTACTAGGCCTAGAGGTGAAATGCCTCAAGGTGCTAGCCTCAGGAGGCGAGACCACGTGGTGGTCGTGCCCGGCGGGGTACCGATCGTGACCCATACGACTATGGGCCTCGTGGTAGTGGCTTTACTCCACCCTTCGCTAGCGGACCACGTTTTCCCTATCATGGTGATCGCTATCCTTCTGTGGGGCAGGAGATGTTTGGTTTTTCTCCTAACCTATTCTTTGGTCAAATGGGACAACACTGGTATCCTTCACAATTTACTAACCCCAGTGTTGCACCGTTTGCATACCCTATGTCTCTTTATTGATGTAGGAAGGAGGACTGGAGGAGACTTGGCTTGTGGATTCCGGATGCTCACGCCATATGACTGGAAGTGCCAAGTGGTTCTCCAGCCTTGACCCCGTGTGCCACACCGAGTATATCACATTCGGGGATAAGAGTAAAGGTAAGGTTGTCTCCCGGGGGTTCATCCGAGTCAATTCGTCTTTTGTTCTCAAGGATGTTGCTTTGGTTGCAAATTTGCATTTTAACATTCTTTTAGTTTCGCAACTACTTGATGATGGTTTTGAAGAGAGTTTTAAGCCTAATATTTCTTGGATTTTGGACTCTCGGGGTGATCTTGTTTGCCGGATTTTGCCTTTCGGGAAGGTTTTTCGTGTGGATTTTACTATCTCTTCCGAACCTTCTCGTTGTCTTCTTACCGGTTCTTCTTCCGAGCTTTGGAAGTGGCATAGGAGATTGGGACATTTGAGTTTTGACTTGCTTGCAAGGCTTAGCTCAATGGACCTTATCCAAGGATTGCCAAAGCTAAAGTTCGAGAAGGATTTGGTTTGCCATCCTTGCAGGCATGGCAAGATGGTTGTCACTTCCCATTCTCCTGTGACTCAGATTATGACCAATCAACCAGGCGAGCTCTTACACATGGACACAGTTGGTCCAACTCGGGTTAGGTCAGAAGGAGGGAAGTGGTATGTGGTTGTAGTCATTGATGACTATTCGAGATACTCTTGGGTGTTCTTTTTGGAGAGTAAGGATGAGGCTTTTCCACTTGTTTGAGATCTGATTTTGAGATTGCAAAATGAGCTACCTAAGAATGGCATGAGAGCGATTCGCCGTGACAATGGCACAAAATTCAAGAATGCTCACTTTGCAACTCTTTGCTCTTCTTTGGGTCTCGACCACCAGTTTTCCTCTCCTCACACTCCCGAGCAGAATGGTGTTGTTGAGCGCAAGAATTGGACCCTTGTTGAGATGGCCAGGACGATGCTTGATGAGCATAGGACTCCTAGGCGGTATTGGGCCGAAGTGATCAGTTCTGCTTGCTATGTTTCCAATCGCATTTTTCTCCGAGATTTCAAGAAAAAGACTTCTTATGAGCTGCGATTTGGGAGACCACCCAAGTTAAGTCACCTACGGGTGTTTGGGTGCAGATGCTTCATCCTCAAAAAGGGCGGTAAGTTGGAAAAATTTGAGTCCCGGTCTTCTGACGGTATCTTCCTCGGTTATTCTACTCACTCTCGAGCTTATCGTGCTCTTAACCTTGAGACTAACCGATTGATGGAGACTTGTGAGATTACTTTTGATGAGACTATGCCTTGTATTTCCACTGCTTTTGAACTTGCAGGTGATGATGAGGTGAACACTAGCATTTTTTTGGAGGAGGAGCAGGACGATACCGATTGGGATGATCCGGAGCCGACTCCATCGGCTGCCCAAGTCGACCCTGCGATGTCCACTTCAGCTCACGGTCCTGACCCGACTACTTCCTCTACATGGGGGTCGTTCGAGCAGCTTCCTCAGTCGGTGCCCGTTGCACCTGAGGGAGCTCCAGATGCTTTCGAGGGGGAGGCTACATCTTCCAGGCAAGCTCCCCGCTACATCCAGCAGCAGCACCCACCGGAGAACATCATCGACATCATTGACCATCGAGTCACGCGGTCCAGGTCCGATCTCTCTCACTTTGCTCATTCGGCTTTTGTCGCTTCTTTTGAGCCCCGAGATTTTGGACACGCTTTGATAGATCCGGATTGGTTTAATGCCATGCATGAGGAGTTAGAAAACTTTGAGCGGAATCACGTTTTGGTCTTAGTGCCACCACCACCAAGTTGCCACCCCATAGGTACCAAATGGGTTTTCAAAAACAAACAAAGTGAGGATGGGGTGGTAGTGCGTAACAAGGCTAGGTTGGTAGCACAAGGCTTTTGTCAAAAGGAGGGAATAGACTATGAGGAAACCTTTTCTCCCGTAGCTCATTTAGAGGCAATTAGAATCCTTCTAGCTTTTGTGGCTTCTAAGGGTTTTAAAGTTTTTTCAAATGGACGTTAAAAGTGCTTTCCTAAATGGCTACATAGAGGAGGAAGTGTATGTTAGACAACCTCCCGGTTTCGAAAATCCCAAGTTTCCAAACCATGTTTTTAAACTTCACAAAGTTTTGTATGGTTTGAAACAAGCCCCTAGAGCATGGTATGATAGATTGCGAACCTTCTTGCTTGCTAAGGGTTTTAAAATGGGATCGGTAGATAAGA
>CM039135.1:15357064-15369066 GCA_022036555.1 Microstegium vimineum | reverse complement strand
TCACTCTAAGACGAAGCACATTGACGTTCGCTTTCACTTCTTGCAAAATCACTACGAGAAGGGCGACATTGAACTCTGGCATGTCGAGACCCACAACCAGCTTGCGGACATTCTCACAAAGCCTTTGGATCAAGCTGCGTTTTCTCGCCTTTGGGACGAGTTGGGTGTTTTCTTCCCTTTTTAGTTGAGGGAAGATCTTTGTGTATCATAGTTCTTTTTTGTTCTTATTTGACTTTTCTTTTTATTCCTTTCTTTTTAGTTGTATTTTGGTGTCATTTCATTTTGCATCTCATTGCATTTGTCACATACTTCTTTTTAAGCCTCATACCTATAGCCGATATAATGAAACTATGCTCTGTTTGAGGTGCTTTATGTGTCTATGGTGTTGCCTAACTTAGACTCTCTTTGATCTCTTGATATGCAATAGAGCTAAGTTAGAAAATCTTTAAAACTGAATTTAATTGCCCATGTCACCTCTGAAATGACACTAGCATGTGTAGGCTTTTGAAGATCCTTCTTGGCTGTTTTATATATAGCTTGTAACTATGGCTCTTCATTGCTTCATTCACTTCCATTGAGCACCATGATTAAAATTGATCTAAAATGAAATAGCTCTCTGAATAGTGAATTGAAAAGATCGAGTTGGGTTCGCATTGTGATCACTTCACCGTGTGTTCGAGACTGCTTCCCATATTGGTTGAACTTGAGCGGTGTCGTGTATGACCGAAATCGGTGTCAAGCCCTTTGGCTTCGCCTGGTTGATAAGTGGCATCACTTTGCTTACAACCACTCACATACACTCGTGATGTGCCTAAAACTGATTTTTGGCTGCAAAACTCTAAAACTTGAAAATTTTGATTCAGTTGGGTCATTGTCTTGTTGTATGAACTATGCTAGGGATAGTTGTACTCGCCATATATGAGATAGCTTTGAGGTTGATCTTATCTTGTTTTCCATGTCTAGTTGTTTCTAGGAGGTGATATCCTTTCTCTGTTCTCACATGTAATCTTCTCTAAAATAGCTTCTAAAGTGATTTTAAGCTCAACCTGAGTCTCTGTTAGGCACGTAGAGCTTTTCCTATTCTCACAGGATCACATCACTTAGAGCATCTTTTCATTGTCTTAGCTCTAAGTGTGAAGCTGTTTTGCACTCATTTTGCATATCATGGTTTTTGTGACAAAAATCTTGAGTTTCGAGCTTTGATGAGCTTCATATGTCAACAAGGGGGAGAATCATGTGAATTTCATCCTCATATTCATCCAAGGGGGAGAAATTGGTGCATTTCTACGTGCACTAGTCAAGGGGGAGACAATGTGCTTTTTGAGCTTTTAAGGCTCTTCCAATTGGTATCTTGGGAAGTCTCTCAACCGTAAGGAAATTTGGTATCTCTTTTGGCTTCCTGAGCCCTTGACAACTTAGTTTGGTGTTTGGATTGGCTTCCTTGAGCTTTAATTGGCTTCTCAATTGGTACTCTGAGATTTGATAAGTTTCGATTGGTATCTTGTTTTGCTAGCGGTGTTGAGCCTTTTTTGCCTCTTCTTGATGGCCAGTTTTGAGTTGCTTGGTTGTGTCGAGCCGTTGCCCATGTCTTTGGGAACCAAGTTTTGGAATCATTTTGCTTCTCTCAAGTGACCTCATTTTGGCTTTCTTAGCTTTTGGTCATTTAGAGAAGCTTTACCTTGTGGCTCAAATCTGAAATGCACTTGTGTCGACAATGCACTCATCAAGGGGGAGATTGCGACCACATGGTTGAAATGTGCCCATGTAGTTCAGCTTTGATGATGAGTGATTGCTCAACATTTGAGTGTTTTAGTTTGAGTGGCTTAGAATAATCCTTTGCGAAAGCAAATGTATGCTTGTCTATCGGCTTGTGGTGTGCAGGTGCTATGCTTAGTGACAGTGGTCAATGGCATGGAGAAGGTCGAGTAGAGGTTTTCCGTGCCGATGGACTGAGAGCGGTGAAGGGCGGAAGCGGGGCTCAGAGTGAGGGACCATTGGCGCCAGCGGATTAGCTGTGGTGGCTAGTACTTCGCACCGGCGAGTGCGAGAAGACATGGAGGTAGACCGAGTTGACCAAGTCAAGACGATGGACAAGCGGGTCGAGCGAAGGCTCAGGGGACTCGGAGTCCGACCGGGCGAGGACAAGGTGGCTCGAGTCAAGCGGTTTGGTGGTTTGGGCCTCAAAACGATCCGAGGACGGTTTCCGAGTTTGGGCCTCAAAACTCGGGGTTCGATAGTTGAGCCGAAAGCTACGGGTGGCGGGTTTCGCAGGTTTGGGCATCAAAACCCAGGCGGAGCTTCCGAGGAAGCGGGGATAGCAGGTGGCGGAATCCTGGAGGTTGCGTTGAGGCGACGGCAACTCCTGGCAGGAAGCGGGGCCGTCCATTCAAACGAGTGGCTGAGAGTTACCGACTTGGATTACATGTCTTAGGGCTAGGTAATTCGATCTTGTATCTAAGGGGGTATTTGGGAAATAGCCAAATCCCGTTAAGTAGGGGATGAAGGGGTATCCCTCATCCCACCTCTTGAATCCTAATCATTTGCTCGAACTCTCTCTCTCTCTATAACCTCTCTCTAGTTCATGAGGTCCCTAGGTTGATTTCACCAACCTTTGTAAGAACTCGCGAATCTTTTGGTAGGAATCGGAGGCCCAACTCTCCGAGTGTCATGGCACGGATAGCTTCTTGATCGAGTCTCCCCTTTTGCTTGTGTTCTTCGCATTTTGCTTTTTGCTCTCCTTTGATCCCGAGTTGATATCTTTTCTATGGAGTAGTTCATGCAAATCTGTTTCAACCAAGTTGTTCTTAATCGTGAGGACATCTCTGCATCAAAGGGGTTCTCCTCAAACCTCACGAGTATGTAGATCGGGCGATTTCTTTGTGGTGTTCTTCGTTCTTGAGTTTTCCCCAACTCTCTTCTCTCCCTGTTGTTCTAAGCCAAATTGAGCGATGATATCTTCGGGGTAGCTCCCCAACTGTACTAGGATCATGCCTAAAAAGTTATGTTGCAGTAGGTGATCATTTGGTTGAGTTTTGGGAAGATTTGGCGGAGAATAAACCGTTTTCGCGGGTTTCAGCGTTTCTGTTCGGGAGCGTCGGACTAGGCTCCGGACTACCCTGTCGAGGCTCTGGACCATTGTCCATTGCTCTGGTGGTCTTGCCCAGGAAGACAGCCGAGTAGCTTCACGCGTACTGAGTGGTTTTTGAACAAGCAAGGGAGAGCGTAGGACCAGGCTGGTTAGTCCGATGGTAGGCGTTGGACCAAGTGTCCAGGGTATGGGTGTGTACTGAGTTGTTTTGAGGAAGGAGGGTTTTCGTCGGACCAAGCGTCGGCCCAGTCCGATGGTCTTCTCAGAAGCATAGGATCAAGGGCTCCAACCTTGTGCTATGGTCCGGAGGTCCTGACAGAGTAGTCCGACGCTTGTTGTTTTTTCCCTTTTGAGTTGCAGTTTGTTTCTTCGGGTTTGTGACTAGCTCCATTGTGTTCCTAGGAAATCTCCTAGAACATCCACCCACTTGTGGGTCGTGAGCCTAGTTTTCTCTTTGGGTTGTGTTTGGGACAAGGGTCAAGATCTTCCGAAAGGAATTTTTATTTGGCTGCCATTCACCCCCCCCCCCCCCTCTGGTCGTCGTTTCCGGGCCTTCAACATGCCGCCTTCTTCGCAACTTCTTGTTGCCTCCATTTGGGAACTTGGCGCTGGTAACCGCCTGACCCAAGGTGGTGGTGGTACTTGTTCTTCTTTGTGAGTTCAAAATTAGCTTCGCTCAGAGCTATAAATTCTTTGGAACTCCTTTGCTCTAGAAAAACCTTCCAGTGACCTTCCAAAATTTTATACTTTTTTGTTGGGTCCAACCCTTTCTTTGCCTAATTCATATTCATATCCGACCTCCAACTTCGGAAGACGATTGCACACTACTTCATTGCATAGTCTCTTATGAGATCATCTGACACTCGAGGGAAAACAAACCTCGTCAATAGCTTAGCCCATAGTGTGTTCTTGTAATCCTCTGGCACATCTTTCCACGGGTAGATTGTGATGTCAAGATTATCCCTGACTAAGAAACCAAGTGCATTCCGAAACTTAGCTGGCACCTGTTCAGGAGCTAGTGGCTGTCCCTTGGAACTTACTTCTATCACTCTTTATGTGTTATCGGGACACTTGTTCGTTCCCCTGTCGCCTCGTTTGTGATCACTTTTCTTTCTTTTCCTCGAACTCTCGGTTGTGGTGGTCATCTTGTGTTTCGTTCGTGTCGGCGTGATCTTTATGTTAGTGACAATGTTTTTCATATCATATGTTTTCCCAAATATAGTTAAGTATAAAATGGATTAATATATGCAACCAATTTTGTAATTAAAATCAATATAGGTTTTATAACTCGCTATTTTACACATAAATGTTAATGTGATTAATTTCTAAACTTATTATTTAAATAATTTGTTTTTCTAAATAGCCATGTTAAATTTGGTTAGGAGCTCTCACATGTCAATTTATATTTATAAGTAAAATTTGGATTGGCATAAAAGAAATCAATATATTTATATAGAAAATATGAATAGTTTTTTTGTTTTTCTCAAATATTTAATTGATAATTTTATATAGATAAAATAAATGAAGCGGTACTGTTCTCATATAAAGTGGATCTTTTAATAGTTGTATCTTTTTCATTGTAGCTCCAATTAGCGTGCTTTTCGTGTCTATGTGTTCATAGCAATACGTAGATGTGTTCTCAAATCCTTTTTCACTGATTGGTATTATTCTAATATAGTTAAGTTTGTATACTATGTATGTATGTTTGGATGATTGTGTGGTGCTTTATGATCATATTTAGTCGGTGAATTTTACATGGTGATCAAGAAAAAGTTCTTAGGAGGCTAGGAATCAATAGAAGAAGGATATGGGTTTAAGACAAGTATAACATGGGATCTTTCTTGTTACCCATTCACTTTAATATCACTTAATTCATGTTGCATGTGTCTATCTTGTTTCCACTAAGGCTATTCTACAATTTGATATTTTATACCATGTGACTTATGGGTTATTCCATTGGATATTACTATGCTAGTGCTCAAGATAAATAACCACAACCTTGTATTTTGACTAATGGTATATGTAATAAACATTTAAAAGATGATTTTTAGCAAATGGAATCAGGTGGCTAGAGCATTGGGCTATTTTTATGGTGCTATAGATTTCTCTCCATAAGAACTTATCTTTACGTGATCATCTAGGACTTATAGTACAACCATGAGGGCTATATGACTTTAGCTTTAGTCAAGTATGAGGACCTTTTCTAGCTTGTTAGTGGTTACCTTTTATGGCACAAAAGAGGCTTGCCGAGGCGGGTCTAGGAGTGCCTCTATTCTTAAGAGCATAGCTAGATTTAGGTTTTGTGCCATTTGAAAGGGGGTTCCTACATCTGCTTGCCGGTTGGAAACCTTGTGGCCTTAACTTGTTAGACAAACCTTTGAAAGGCTTCATAGTCAACCCTCCTGACCTTCCTTGGTAGTAGGTCAAGAGGCTAATCATCTCGGGTAAAAGGGAAAATCATGACTCATGGGTAAATATGTATAACCTCTGTAGAATGTTAAAAACAATTGTGCTCATAGTTACGAGTGTCCTTGGAACCCTTACTGAATAGATGATGATCACACTAATAATATTGATGATTAAAATGATTATTTAAGATCATTGTTTATGTTATACATTATTCTTGTTTACACGATTATGTGGTTGTTTGGGGCTATTTCTAAACTTGGTTCTACTCAATGGTTAAAAGTTGACATCACTAAAAGCTAATCGTATTAAACCAATATCAACCTTTTGAGCATTATAACCCCATGCTATATTGTTGAGTACACCATGTACTTATGCTTACTTTATACTTTTCAATACTTAAAAAATCCTAGATGGGTACCAGCACTAGTACAAAACCGGCCTATACTGGCGGTTCTAAACCCATTTCTACAGGCGTTTTCTAGCGCCGCCTGCGCTGGGGGCCAGTAGAAATGGGGCATTTCTACAGGTCGTTGCTTGTGAACCGCCTGTAGAACCTCCAATTTTTATTTTTTGGTATTTATATATTGTATATATATATATTATATTTATTTATTGAAACTAGTAAACCTTACTGGATGATGTTCAAATATAGCAACATGTAATTTAAATATTTCATACATACATCTATCATTACTTCAAAGTTTTATGCTCGCAATAAAGTTACAAGTGTATGGCACCCTATATACATTAGTCTCATGCTCACACACATAAAGTTACAAGTGTATCACACACTATATACATCAATAGTTTGCACATGTCCTCTAAAAACTGGCCCGAGTAAGATTTAGGCTATAAATCTCTGTGAGCGCTTGATACTCTGGCTTGGCTAATTCACTGTCATGATCATGATATTTTCCAAAAGTTGAGATGACCTGTTAGATTAGGAAAAGGCTCACGTCCTCAACTATGTCGTACAACGTCTTTTCATTGATGGTCGTCGCCTTGGCTTTCTTGGAAGGTTTCTTCATGTATCTTGACATGTCTCCTCTCATGTGCTCGCACACGTAGTATCCATAGAGGACAGATCCTGGTGGTTGCTTGTGGCACTATATACAAAATAGAAAAGTGGTTATTTATAGATGCTTCCACATGTGGATTTTATAAGAGTAAGTTTTCATACAACTTACCGGCCAGTCATATATAACTTCCAATGGCTGCTTTTCTTTTTTTCTTCGACTCAAGCTTTCCACCGTGGATTTTATAAAACCGCCATGCCCTACGAATACAATCACCATGTTAATTATTCTTAAAATCTTATAATGGAAAGGTATATGTGCATATATCTCGACTTACAGCTCTAAGTTCTCAATGAAACCTGCATAGTTTGTTGGCGGGTAATTTGCGGAGTCTAGTACCACCACCCTTCCTTTTCTAGGATAAATGATGACACAGATCCAGTGGTCCCTGCATGAATCAAATTCATGATACATTTGTGCATTAAAATTATGTAGTTTGATCACCCAAAGTTATACAGTGTCACTGCCCAAACTCATACTTACCCAAAGTTGTATGGTGCCACAATTGATTTCCTATCTTGATACTTCTTCATACACTTTGAAATGTAGAAGGTGTACTTGGATTCAAATTGAAACTTTAAATTTTTCTTTTTTGCGGGTCGTGCTTCACCTACTAAGCCCCTTAAATCGTCGTTGTTTTCCCCGATTCTGAAGGTGTGCCTTTCTTCGCATATATCAATTGAGTTTAGATAGCCAACCCTTTGCTCGGTACAATAATCGAAATCCTAGTCATAAGTCTGCTCCTCCTGATCATATAGCATTCTACAAGGCACATGCATGTCAGATATTGAACATTTGCGACTACAATGCATGTCATATATTAAATATTGATGCAACAACAATGGATGTGTAACTATGTAACACTTACAATGCAAACGTTGGTATGATCTATACGTCTAGCCTCTCGAAGTTCATCATCAACCAAAGGTCTTCAAAGCTAATCACGCACAGATCATGAACACTTTGAAATGCCTTATGTGGTATACGCACATTGATGGCGTGAATGCCAGCAGAAGAGGCTCTCATGTACCAGTCATTCAGCCTTTTTAAATTGTTTGACACCTTTTGGAGTTTATCCCAGTTCAGTAAAGGCTTTCCCACCACATAGTTTTTAGGCACAGACTTGTAGTCTTCAAAAGTGGGCACCTTGAATGTGCAAGGAATTACCTCGGGCACTGGTTGCGCTGACTTCTTTAGCTCAGACAAGTCATAGACTTCAATTTTGCGTTTTGTCCCAAGTCCTTTCAAAAATTTGGTTGTGCCAGCTGTTTTCTTCTTTGACTCGAAGGGGGAAATCAACTTGGGCACCGGAAACTTCTTCTTTGGCGGTGTTGGTGTTTGTTTAGGATCTTTGGGTTGTGGGGAAGGTGTGGATTTTTGTTGTGGAGGCGGCGGAGGTGATGTTTGTGGTGCAGATTGTGCTAACTGTGGTGGAGGTGACCGAGGTGGCGGAGGTGATGACTGTGGTGGAGGTGATGACTGTGGCGGAGGTGACCGAGGTGGGCTCCAATGAGAATGGAATGGTGATGGTGGTGGGTTCGGAAGAGGATCATTCGGTCCTGATGACTCCTCAACTGGTATGACTTGCGAGAACGGTGCCGGCTCCGTCAGCTGGACGTCTCGCCGAGGACAAAGAATGAAATTGTTTAGAGTCTGTCCGAGTTTCTCAATGTCCTCAGGACCGGGGATGTCTAAAATCTCATCCTCATATCCTTGGACCACGGTCGATACTTCTACTCTGCAGTAGTCTTCAGGAATGTCAGCATTGTGGTACTTGCGTCCTGGGATTGCTTTGCCTGTGGCTACTTCCCTTGTTGAAAGGTCTAGGAATGGCTAGAGGGGTGGTGAATAGCCTAATTAAATTTTCTACAACAACACTTAGCAAACTTGTTAGAATAAAACACGGCGATAAGCAAGTTTGCTTTAGCTCTAAGGTTAGGCAAGCCACCTACCAATTCTAGTTACTAGCAAGATATGTTCTAAGTCACACACAAGAGCTAGATCACTAGTGCTACTAGACTAAGCTACACAAGCTAATCTAGAGGCTCTACTTTGCAAAAATGTAAAGAATGTAATGCAAAGCTAGAGATAGAATGGTTATACCAACGTGAAGAGATAAGCCAATAGATAACCAATCAATCACAAGATGAATCCTCGGTAGAGATACAATGAGACACAATATTTTTTTACCGAGGTTCACTTGTTTGCCAACAAGCTAGTCCTCGTTGTAGCGATACACCCACTTGGAGGTTCACACGCTAATTGGGAATCCAAGCCAAACCCGTTCAAGGGTGCCACACAACCAACACAAGATGGGGATCCCCAAGCTATGCGGAATCCACTAGAGATACCTTTCGCGAACTCCCGCGGGGTAGGTTCAAAAACCCCTCACAATCCACCGATCGGAGCCGGAGACAATCACCTTCCTCCGCTCAACAATCCTCGTCGCACCAGGTCGTCTAGGAGGTGGCAACCTCCAAGAATAACAAGAGCTCCGCGATGACGACGATCACCAAGTGCCACTAGAATGCAATCAACGAGAAATGCACTTGGATTCACTCAATCTCTCATGAATATGTCAAATATGTTGAGAGGAATGAGTGGTGGGCTTCTCACAAATGAACACAAGTGTGTGAGTGATGAGAATGTGCAAGAAGTGCCCCAAAGAGCTAGCCATACAACCTTATATAGCCCACACCCACACACTAGTCGTTTCCACCCTTTATCCTCTTCTCTGCGTACCTCCGGACGCAGTTTTCACAGGGGGTCCGGACCATCAACAGCGTCCGAACCCACCACCAGCACAGAGCCAACGACTCTGTTAACTACTCCGAACGCAACCTCCGGTCGCGTGCTCAGCGCCGTCCGGACCAACGCGTCCATGTCCGGTCGCCTGCCAGTTCAAATAGCTTGGTTTCCCGCCTGAGTCACAGCGCACCACGTGCCTCCGGTCGCTATTGTTCATAGGGTCCGGACCCGCTGTTACCAGCGTCTGGAAATAAAACTCAGAGAACCCGAGAGCTCCTCCTTTTTTTTCTTCACCTCCGGACGCATGTCCGGTTTACCAACCGAACTATCAACTGCGTCCGGTCCATTTTACACAGAGAGCACAGAGAGCTCCAGGACTCCGGACCGCGTCCGGTGCCCTGCGTCCGGACGGCAAACAGCATCCGGACCGCTGCTCCCAGCGCTGCCAAGCTAGGGTGTGCCTCCGGACCCATCTCCGATGGTCCGGACTGCACTAAACCCTAGCGTCCGGAGCATTTCTTTCTCCTCAAACCTTTCCCCAACTTCTCCCAAGCTTCCAAGAGCCAACACTAAGTGATCCCAACACTTGTGCACGTGTGTTAGCTTTTAGTTCACATTTATCTTGGAATTAGTTGGTTGTTTCACTAGTTCAATTGATTTTAATGTAATGCATATGAACCTAGTGGCACATGATAACCGTAATCATACTTAAGAGCTCCCTCCTTGATAGTACGGCTATCTATCCTAAATGTGATCACATCCTCTATGATGTCTTGATCACCAAACCGAAAATGGTCCTAACTTTCACCTTTGCCTTCACACCATTTTCCTTTCCACCACCATGCTAGAGCTTGTGTCATCCACTTGATCCACCTTGCTCCATCACATGGCATGTACCAACATATCTCATGATTCACACTTAGAGATCAAGGTTAGTACTTAAGTGGGTTTCATCAATTACTCAAAACCAAAACACATGGGGATTCTCAGTTGTACGGTGATTGTTAATGTCATATCTTATAACTAGGGAGCAAGCCACTGGAGTAACAAATGTCGTCAATCAAATATTGAGACACGACACTGCTTGGTATGTTAGCAACGGTCTGCTGGGACACCACTGGGACTAGCTGCATCTGTGGTGCCTGAGTGCTCATTTGTTGATTTGACACCGCACTCGCCAGTTTCTGCATCAACTCAGCAGGAGGATCATCTACCAATTTCTGCATAAACTCTGTGAACTCTTTCTTAGCCTCCTCCTTCCAATAGCTAGCAATTTCTTCCTTGTATCGATCACGTTTCCTATACTCACCTTCCCACTGAGGCATGAATCCCTCCTTCCATCCTTCTTTGGATGACACGCCTCAAACATGGCTAGGATGCTCAGGGTTACCCAGGCCCTTGCTAAGGATGTCCCTCTTTCTTCGTGGCTTAAATTTACCTTCCTGTTGCTTGGCTGCCACCGCGAAGATGTTCTTTGCTATTTGTTCAACCTAAGGATGGCAACGGGGCGGGTTCGGATTGGGTGGGGTCTCTGGGCACCCAAAACCAAAACCTGAAACTAATACCCGAACCCGCACCGAACACCGATTCGGGCGAAAATCCATCCCCAAAACCAACGGATTAACCGAAACCCGAGAAAATTACGATAAATCAGTAAAAACAACAATATAAAACATTATAAATTACCAAAGTAATTTGTTGATGAATATAGATGAATTATTCGAAGAATCAAGTAGATATAGACCATGAAAGTAGTACTAGCAAGTGGCACGCAATGTATTACAGATAAGCTAGCACTCCTAGCAGCAGGCAGCCGACATGGCTCTGCCATGTCCAGAAACATGCAAGGCGGGTCGCAAGGCATCGGGCCATCGGGGCGACGGCACGGGAACGCGGCCGCACGGGCGTCGAGGCGCGACCCGCCGTCCGCCGGGCGACGACGCGGGGACGCGGCCGCGGCCACGTAGGCATATGGGGTGTGCCGCTGTGCGCGTGCGCCGGCCACCGGGCGACGGCGCAGGGCGTCGGGGCGCTGCCGGCCTGCCGCTGGCTGCTGCGGTCTGTGGAGGAGACGCAGACACCAAGACAAGGGCAAGGCGTGGGGCTGGCCGGCTGGGAGGCTGCACCGCGCCGTGCGGCCGTGCGGCAGCCTGTTCCGCTGCTGGTCCGTGGAGGCGTGGGTGAGGATTGTGGAAATGAGGAGAGCATTCCTGGTTTTGTTTATATACATAGGGTTGCTAGGTGGGCTTCTAGTGGGCCAAATGTTTCAGGGCCCAATAGATTAACCACAGGTCGATTTCAAAATCCGCCCCAAAACCGTAATATTTCGGGTACCCGAACCCGCAAAACCATGGGCGAAAACCAGGAACCAAAACCGAAAACCGCAAAACCGAAACCCGTGGATATCCACCCCGAATCCAAACCGTTGCCATCTTTAGTTCAACCTCAGGGTCATCAAAGGACAAACCATTCTCAGTTTCCTTTGGTTTTCGAGCCCGAATCCAATTCGCGGACCTTTCACCAACTTGTTCGGACAACGCCGGCAGCCCTTTCGCCTTCCGCGCAGCCTCTTCTTGTTGCCATTTGGGAGCCTGACGCTGATAACCACCTGAGCCTAGACGGTGGTGGTACTTATTCTTCTTAGCAAGAGCGGAGTTGGCTTCGCTCATAGATACGAAGTC